>VYZU01080301.1:0-44263 GCA_013401355.1 Ceyx cyanopectus
AGCACAGTGCCCCAGTCTTCCCTGTACCATCTCCCTCAGATCCAAGTGCAGATCTGCTCAGCCCCAGAGCTGGTGGGATGCTCCAGGCTTTCTTAGCTACCATGTTCTGTGGGCAAAAAGCCAATATATAAAAGCCCTGCCTAATGAGCAGTGAATGATGGCCCAATATTGTTATTTTCTAGTGAAGTGTGAGCCAGTGTGAACAGCAGCAAACAAGCTGCTTTCTGGGCTTTGCAATTTTACTTGTCTATTTCATTGAGATGCTAAAGCAGAGCTGCAGTTTTTCAAGCAAACACGCATAGAAAAATCCAGGTAAATGTCATTTGTGCTGTTAAATAGGATGTAAAATTAATTATTTCCATGTCTTGCTGTGTAGGACACAGTTTTACACTGCTGCTTGTGGAAGGAACTGTTGGCTGAACGAGTTGTTAGCTGAAATATGCAGAATGAAGTGCTGTTTTACATGGGCTTAGAGACACAGCTTTTGCTGAAGTGAGATGAGAAAAATAATAAATGCTTATTTTGGGAAAGAGAAGCAGGTGAGGAGTTGGAAGGGCTGGAAATGGGTATGACTAAGCTCTTTAATCACTTGAAACAGTAGGAAGAGGGTATTTATATACAAGTCTGAGCATTTATATAACAAACATCCCTTTTCCAGTCCTAGGAAACAAAAGGACAGAGGCAAACATCCAGCTCTGGGTGCAGGTAGCAAAGTGACAATTCAAGGTCAGACATGTCCATGTTCCTCCTCTTCCTCTTGCCACCTCAGCCCCATCCTCACCCAGCTTAGCTCTGCAGAACCCTTTATTGCTCTCTATTCCAGCTGAGATGCTGTTGGTTGAAAACTGTTGTTAATAAGGTGATCACTTTTTATTTCACTTCTTTGAACTGGCAAAGGTATCTGAAGATACCTGAGACCTCAGTGAAACTGAATTTAGTTTGGCTGTTAGCATGAGGGATGTGAAATCTTGTGTGCATTCAGTTCAGGAAAGATCATTTTTCATGCACTGCCCTCCAGAAATATCTTTAATGGCAGCACAGCCTGAACAGGAGGTTAAACTAGTTGAGTTGCCAGGTTTTCCAGGGTTTTTTGAGGGAAGTTGCTGCTAAGAGGTCATCACTGGGATGTGTTTTGAAGCTGAAGTGAGCCTGGTACAGGAGACTTGTCTTTTAACCTTCTGCCTTTCCTCAGATGTCCTACATCAGTGAATGCTGAGGCTACTGAGAAAGTGAGGAGTGTGATGAATATCCAGAATATATATCTCTTTTATTCAAAGGGTACCTGGGCAGACTGGCAGCAAGGATCCAAGCTTTTGTTCACACATTTCTGCTGACTTGGGTGCTCAAGGTACTCTGGAAGTCACTAGAATATAAGCTCCAAAATGATGTAAGTGTCCAAGAACATGACATTTTCCCCTCTGGTAGAGTCTCACATTGCAAATCAGATCAGTACAGAGCTAGAAGTACAACCTGTGGGCTCTGTCTTGACCTGCAAGGGGCTGATCACTCCCTGGAGATCAGCCCCCACGTCCTGGGTGTCCATGTGAAGGGGTGCAGTCCAGCTGCAGAGTGCAGGAGTTTCCCCAGAGCTGCTGCATTTGGGGTTTTGTTCTCAACTTTTCACTGAAAGTCAGGCTGGAGTTCTTTTTCTTGCTGGCTAAGGCTTTTTAAATGTAAATAGTCTTGTGGCTCTGGTGGAGCTGGTGAAGGAGACTCTGACCTCTTACAAAACCAAACCAAACTGAGCTAGGGTGGAAGAACAGAGAGCTCCAAGCTTTCCCACCATACAGTAATGGATATGACCTTTCATATTGAGGCCTTTGGATCAAATTGGAGCTGGCATTAAAATTTTCTAATAAATTCCCTGCTGAATCTCAGAGGGTTTTTTTTTTTTTCCCTCAGATTTAATTCAATAAGGTCACAATAAAGCAAGTGCTGTCTGTGCTATTGTAATTGCTCTCAGCAGGCTGATAATATTATTGCAGAGCAGTGCCAGCTACTGTGCTTTCCTTTCTTTCTTCAAGCACTCTCCTTCCTACATGCTTGCTCCCCTTGCTCTCAGGTCTACCCCAAGTAGCAAGTGCAGCTGTTTTAAATGCCATTTCCTTCTCATTTTCAACCTGCACTGATAGGAATGCCTTCCTGAGCCACAGCAGAGGGGACAAAAGCACAGCCTGTCTTATTGCAGGGGGACTGGGGGCTTCTGTTCCCTCATTCTCAGCCAACCTTTGAGCATTAGATTCAGCCCCTGAAGGAGAGCTCTGCACTGAGTTCCTAGATGCATTTTCCTCCTTTTTTTCCCAGTCAGACCTTGTGTCTAAAATGCTGTTTGTGTGTTAGGAGCTGTGGCTGGTCCTTTAACAAATGAAGATGCACTGTAAATTAAATTAATTTAAAAACCAACAGCTGGTGATCTTCAGGTAACATCTCACCCTCTTTCTTATTGCTCAACACTTCTTTTTGTCTGTGTAATTGCTCCTGATGTGTGCAGCAAGGGGAGGATGCATCCTGCAGTGCCAGCCTCTCCATGAACCCCAGTGATAAAAAGCATCACTCCTGCAGCCTCTGGACTTTCTCCCAGGCAGCGTGCAGGCATGTGCAGGGATGCCTCTCCTGATCAATAACTACTCATTGCTTTTTACTTAGGACATGCACATTTTAATTTCTTTCCTACTGCTGCCAGGGGGAACTAATTTCCCACTCCAGAGCTGCCTGACAGCAGAAATCATCCTGCTGACCTGAAACTTCCCTTGTGACTGCTCTGAGCTGGATGTGCTGCAGATTTTTGGTGTAGAAAGTGACATTTAACTAGTACTCAGGAATTTCCAACCATGTCAGCTTTCAGATTTGAAGCCTATTTGGTTTAGACTTCTTAGATAAAATATTTCCAATCAAAAATATATTTTATTTATGGGTCTTCTCTGTATTCTCTGCTGGATCTAACAATGATCTTGCTCTCTGTGGGAGAAAATACTGGTTGGACATAGGTTAACACTGGGATTTTCATCAATGTCATGAACTTTTCTTAAAGATGCTTGGTTGGTGGCTGCTTTTTCCCAGCCCAAGCCAGGTGCCTCCTGCTAGAACTTTCTTTGGGAAGATTAACTACAAAATCTCTCTCTTGGGAAACTGGGGGGTGTGAGCAGTAAGGTCAAGCACCAGGGGAAATTCCCAATTTCAACTTCTTCACTGACTGTGAAAGATTTCCTGGTGATCCCAGCAATATTTGAGAGCCATAAACAAAGAGCCCTCTTTAACTTAAATAAACAGCAAAGCATTTTTGCTAATTATTAGGCACGAAAAATCATTGCTCTCACATCTAAGGTGGGTCCTCCAGAAAAGGTTGTAAGTATATTGTCCTGAAAATGTCAGTAATTTATGATCCAGCCAGGGCTGTCATGGTGTGGACAAAGAGAGGCTTTTAGCTTCCAGGGTTATAAAGGGTTTTTTCATGAATATTAAGTAAACTTTAATGCTGGAAGAAAAGAGCAAAGCTGAGGACAGTTGTTTATGTCCAGTCTAAACTGGCCTTAGGGCACATTAATGTCTGGAGCAGATTGAGAGCATAGCTAAAATGACAATAAGGATTTCCCTCTCTTTTCCCATCCCCTTTCCACCACTTTTTGGCCATGCATATAACCCAAAAGCTGAAGCTTTGCTGCTTATTTACTGTAATTTGCAGGAGACACTGCAGGAAAATGAGAAGTAGCAGTCGTGGTGCTGTTGGGGCAGGGGTGACAGATTGCAGCTGAATGGCTTCAGGCTGCTCATTGCAACAAGATCTTGTAGTTCAGATCCCCCTTGTCAGCTGCTTGAAATATATTGGTTATTGCAGAGACAAATTGGATTATAAATTATTAGTCAATGTGTCCCGAGGTGATTAAAGCCACTGCCAAACGAGGCTCTGTTTGTACTTCAGCCACTTGTGTGTTGGGAATTCAATTCTGGGGTTACAATGGACTGTTTTGGGCACTAAGTTACTGTGAAACTGGGTGTTTCTTGGGCTTTCTACCCTCTCAATGAACCTCTGCTCAGCTCTGAAGCTCCCGTGGCCCACCCCCAGCCTCTGGCTCCAGCAGATGCTCTGCAGAGGGAGGAAGATGCTTCCCCAAGGTGCCTTTCCAAACCTGCATGACCACTTGGGGGAGATCAAAGCCAGCAGATCTGCTCCCAGCCAGTGGCATCCCGGGTGTCCAGGCTCTGCCCATCCCACACAGTCCTCTCCATGCTCTTAACATGTTGGCATTGTGCATTTTATTCCATGGGGATAAAGAAAATCCCAAGGAGGAGCTTTCTGAGCTTGTGAATTTGGTACTGCTCAAATCAGAAACCTCCTGAACCTCTTTCCAGAACAGATTAGGATCTCTCTGATCTCTTGGGGCTTCTAATTATGATTTTTTTTTACTAGTATTTGCAGCAATACATAATTTAGAAGTGCAGCCCATCAGCAGTTGGTGGCTTCTGGTTTCTGCACACTGAATTTTTAAGGAACTGTGATGTGTTCTGCTGGGCTGCTGCCTGGCCACTTCTCAGAGGAACTGTTTGGAAATGAGACATTAAAAGGAAATAATTCAGAGTGGCTGCTTCTGGAGAGGAGAAATAATGGGAGAAATCATGAAGGGAAGAGAAAACTTAAGGGCATGAGGGTTAAGGATGAATTAATGGGTAGAATGAAAAGGAAAAATAAGTATTTGTTTGTTACTCCATTCCCCCAACTAAAATTTTCAGCTCCCTGGTGTTACTCGTGTGAGTGACCATTATGTAGAGACAAAAACCAGTGAGATCAAGTCTATCCCAGTTAGTGTGTCACCTACTTTTCAATTACATCTATTTCTTTGAGCTTGCTGCCCTGGATCTGACAGCTTCTACCTCCTCCTTTGTCAACCTCCCTGATATCAGCCAAAAAATCTGATTTATTACATACACCATTTATAGCTGATAATCTGATGGAGAAGCAAGCAGTGTTAGAGAGACAGCTTTCAGCCTGGGGGAGCCACAGCTCTTCTGCACACCCCAGACTTGCACAGGGTGCATGCAATCAGAGCAGGTTTTCAGGGAGCACTGGTGTGCTGCTGCTGCCAGATGCACATCAGTCTGGAACATCAGGAAAATGAAAAGCAGAGACCTCCCCAGGGGTTTCCTGCACTTCTCCTCTGTGCTGACTTCACAGTTCAGCATATTGCTGTGGGTCAGTGCCACTTAACTCCATTAGGAAGCCAGGGCAACTGCAGTTTGTTGGTTTCTTTTTCCCTTTTAAAATGAAATTGCTTGGCTGAAGTGTCCAATTAGCACTGGTCCAATTACAGATACCGTGGTGAAGGCAAGCAGGAAGCAATACATCTTGCTTCCTAAGTAGAAACTTCATTTTCTTTTTAATCAGTGCTATTAAGGAAGACTTCCTTGGGAGCAGGCTTCACTGAGGGCTTCTTCATTAGCAGCTCAAGGTGAAGCCAAAGGGAACCTTTCTTATTTCATAGCAGAATTGATCTAAAAAAAATAGAATAGAATAGCAAGTGCATGCACAGGGGGTGGTGCAGAGTTGCCATTGGAAACACAGCTGATTTCTGGGCTGGAAAAGTCCTTGTTCAGGCCTCACCTGGAGGGAAAGGTTAATGGCCTGGAGGGATCTGACAAAGCCCAGTGAGGATCTAATCCTGTTCTGGGGCAGCCTTTCCAGCTGCTCCTCCTCAGGTCAGCCACAGGACGTAGTTGTGGCTGTGCCAGTCAAGGTGGGTGATGGCAAGTAGCACCCAGCACACTGGAAAATGAAAATGCTGCTGCTCTTGTCAGGCAGCTGTCCCCAGGGGCACTGGCTTTGCTTGTTTGATTGGTGTTTGCTTTGGATGCAACTGCCACACTGGGCTTTTTTTCCTTGAAAAGCATGATTGTAGCAGCAGCAGATGTAGTGTGGCTCTTCCTTTCATTTTCTCAGTAGCCTGAAACTGTTCCTTTTGGCACACTGCAGCTTGAATGCCATCAAAGATGAGGTCTTGGGTGGCACATCTGATATTGAGGTGTTCTGAGGAATTTCTTTGGCTCTCCAGCAGAAGCTTGAACACTTTGGAGCCATCAGGTAGCCACCTCCCTGAGATGTGCCAAGTCATTCAGCTCAGGGGGGGAAAGAAAAGTTCTTTTCAGGAAAAGAAAAGCTCTTCAGTTGGCACTGCCTCTGGAAATGAGAGTCCCAGCTGGTCCCCCCCGAGGGTGTGAGTGCTTGGTGTGGGATGTGGGAAGGGGATCAGGCTGGGTGGGAAGCACTTTAGACCAGAGGGGTGTTGGTGCCTAGCCTGGCTGCTTTCCCACTCACACCAGCTAACAGCTGCACAGATGTTGGTGGCAGAGAGGGGAGGAGAACGTGCAGGGGGGCACACACTGGCCATTCTCAGCTTGTGAGGAGATAACACTGCTTATTAAATATGTATCAGCAGCTTCGATTTGTTTAGTGCCAGATGCTGCCAAAATGTCTTTTTTTTTTGGTCAATATTATTAGCATAGGTATTGGAATACTGTGAAAAATGTCTTTTTCAGCTGCCCCTACAAGCCAATAGCTGAATGTTATCATAGATCACAGTCTGCTGAACCCACAGTTATTGCTTTAGTTAACTTTTCCACTTGGAGCAAAACATTCTAGAAGGCACAGGTTTTAATTTGATCGACTGGAGTGATACTTGATGAACTAGCAGATTTTGACCATGTCACTTCATATGGGTGTGTATTTGGAATATTATCACTCAGCTTGGCTCTGGAGGAGGTCTCCTAGATGGTTTGGTCAGAGCCAGAGCCAGCCCATGTGTTCTGGAGCAAACTGGAGGAGGAATAATTGCATTTAAGGGCACCCCAAGTGCAGAGAAACACCTCAGTGCAGATCCACCAGAAGACTTGTCCAAGCTGGTGATGGCCTCTGGGTCCTACCCTCCTGTTACACCTTCTGGGCAAGCTTCCTTCTGAATTCCCTCTGTTCCTGAGAGAAACCTTCACACAACAGGAGGATGGCTTCATCATTACCAGCCCCCAGCTCTGCACACAACTGAATTGTGCTCCTGCCAACTGGGAGCTCAGCAGCCAGGACCTCTGCCACCACTGGTGTGTTGAATTGGTGTACCAGTGATGGTGTAAAGCACAGGGGCTTTCACCCCAGCTCTGGCAAACCTGAGCTGAACAAAAGCAGCACAGATGGCTGACAAGAGTGGTAAAAGACTCCATTTATCCCCAGGAAAGCAGAGGAGATTCTTTCAGGGAAAGAATCTGAGTGTGCAGCAGCTCAGATCCCTTAGCAAGTGGCAAACTGCTGCTGCTTTCAGGTGGTCCACAGAGCATCACTAGCTTGCCTGGGGGCCAGGAAGCACCAGGATCAGTGCTGAGGAGCACACTTCACCAGGATCTGTGCTGAGGAGCACCCTTCTCCCAGCAAGAGTGTTTTACCCAGCTTTTGGAAATGTGCAGGTTCATCCTCTGCTGTGAAAGAATTTTTACTACAATTATATTACCCTTGAAAAAATCCAGCTGCATTGAAATCACCCTGGGGGGGCTAAATTCCCATTTGCTAACTGGTAGAAGCATCAAACAAGCCTTAGCTTTTTCCCCACCCCCCCATGGTTACAACCCTGTTGCATTTGCAAATCAGTGGCTTTGAATCTTTTTGAAGGGCAGATCCATGGGAGATGCTTCCATGTTTTGTTGAAGTCGCTGCCCTTTGTGCACCATTGAACTGATGCTTCACAGGTATGCAGTGGCAATCAGCTGTTGTGGGAGTGGCAGAGTCCAGCAGATTCTCTGCATCGTTGTCCAAAAACTCTCTTTTTTGACTTCAGTTTGGTTCTGGATGAGGGATTTACACAAGTGAAGAGCTTAACACAGTGCTTGTAGTTTTACTCATTCACTTAGTTTGCCAAGTGAGTTCCTCTCCTTGCTGCTTTCCAGCACTCCCAAGTGAAAGTTTTAGGAATAAATTAAATAATTTGTCATTTTACTTGCAGTGTCCACGTTTTCTGAGGGAATTTTCCCACATTTTTTTTTCCTCTGAGGGAATTTATTCACTTTTTTTTCTGAGGATGGCACCTTGATAGATCTTCAAGAGCCATGATTGCTAGAAAAGAGGTTTTTTTCCAAACTGATGAGTTGTTCCAAAGTAGTGGGACCTGGGATGCAGTGGGATTATGATATCAACTGTCCCACAGCCACAGATCCTCTCCCACACTGATATTTCTATTATCCAGAGGGCACAGTGGTGGGTAACCAGGGGTCACAACTGTGGGTGTTGCAGATGAGAGGTATGGGAGAGAAAATCACACAGAATCACAACTTACTTCCTAAGATGCCTTTGATTTTCTCATAAGAAAATACCTTATAATCCCTCTAAATCCTTGTCATATGTGCAGAATTCGTTTGTTTTCATGGATCACAAATGTTTTTAATAAATATTCCAGGCTTGATGTTGCTGGAGAGTGTGTTTAGCATACACTTTATGTTGGGGAGTTGCCTAGCAAGTTCACTGAACTAAAAATATTTGCTCTGGCGTGCAAGCAAGTTCTGAGAGAGCTCAGGCAATATTTCTGCTGCAGAAAATGTCAGCTCAGACCTGCCCGAGTTCTGCTCTCACTTGTGAATTGGATTTTTCTAAAAGAAAATAAAGTTGTGGGGTTGTTCTGTGTTGCTGCTTCTGTGCTGAATTGGAGTTGTTGGATCAGCTATGCTGCATGCTTCTGTGTTTTATTGCTTGCTGTGGATTGCTGGGGTTTCTCTTTGTTTCAAGGCTACTTTATGGTCCTATTCTGCATCTTTTTTGGGCAGAGAAGAACCTGTTGAGGTCTCTGTGAGCAGACAGAAGTCTGATGGTGATGGAGGAAGGTCAGTGGGGTGGCCTAATGGAGTCAGCACCTCTGCACATCTTTGACAAAGGTTAAGAAGCTTCTATGTGCAGGGTCCACGTGCCACGGATCAGCCTCTGCCTTCTCTCTCCCTGCTTTTGCATCAGGAAATAGGCAACAAAAATCTGTGAGGACAGCGTTGATCATTGGTAATGAACATTTCAGACAGAAGAGGGACATTTCACCCTCACTTTTGTGCTGCTGGGGTCCTCTGCTTCCCTCTCCTCCAACCCCAGCCGTGGATATTTGGAGGACCCTCCTGTGTGTGATGGGCTGAACCCTCTGGTGCCTTCCACGCCTCGGGCTGCTTGAGAAGCAAGGGGCTGGGGTGGCTGCTGAGCTGGGGATGAAGGGCTGTTGCCCACAGGCAGTGCTGGGAATGCTGATGCCACCACTTGCTGTTGTCCTGTTGATCTTTTTTTGCTGTTGCTGTTACACAGGCTGTTGGTTTTTAATCTCCTCAACAGCTGACATACTGTTTTACCATTTAATCATCCTGCCACCCTGCTCACAGAGTTTCCATAAGGCAGCAACTGTCAAATATTAGCTGGGATTTAGTTATTTGCTTTAGTTCTTTACATAAGGACTTACTTACAGCTAAGACATGCTTTTTATCTCCCCTGAAAGATACGTTTACTTTCAAGGAAGAATGGATTAAAATGTGTTCTTTACACTTCAAACCCATTTGCTCCCTCCTCTTCTGGGTGCTGAACTGGGTCCTTCCTAGAAATGAGGAAGAGGGGGGATGGTGGGAGTGTATTTTTGGGTAGTTAATTTTTGCACTAAAACATCTGATGTGACAAGATCCTTCCACCAACTGATCATCCTGGGCACTTAGTGAGGGAATTTCATCTTTTCTTACAGAAGGTGGCTGATGTTTTATTTCAAATACACTTGTTCAAATGCCAAAATTCCCAGAAGTGAAGAATCTGTAGCTGAAAATAGTTCCAGCTTTGTCTTGGGAATTACTGGCAAAACTTTAAAGCAGAAGGTAACTGACATGTTGTGCTTGTCCCTTCAGACCTTGAATTAATGGACTGAAGAGTGGAGGTCTTCAAACATATGGCCATCAGCTGTAATTTTGCTGTGGTTTCTAAGACTGAAAAGATTCTCCTGATTTCCCATTCATGTTAAAGAGAAGGAGAAAGTTTCTTTTGATTTTAGATAGAAATCTGAGAAGGATTGACAGGATTTGGTGTGTGCTGAATGAAAAAGCACTCACTTGGAGTTCTTCAAATGTGAGTTTGGGCCAGGTGGCTTTTCCCCTCCACAGGCAGAGCTTGTCAGCCAGACCTTTGGCAGCATTTGCTTTGTGCTGTGACTCTATTACACTTTGGGGAGAGGATTTTGAAGCAGACAGGGCTTGATGGCACCAGTACAATGCCATCCTCTCAAGGAGCACTTGGTGACTTGGCTGGCAAGGCAGCACTCCAGCAGTGATCCTCAGCAGGATTCCAGTGGAAAGGATTTGAAAGGTTTAGATGCAGGAGGATGATTCCCTCTGTTAGCATTTTAGTGCTGTCTCAGTTTAATTTTTCATTATTCCAGAGTATATTTCTTAAGCCTGTAGGACTGTACACTGTAAAATCAATAGTTCTGCTAATTAGGGTGGGGTTTTGGGGAGTGGGCAATCAAACAGTGGAGTAAATCATTCCAAACATAAGTGGACATGGGAATTCAGGAAATCTTCTTTTCTATGCTGTTTGGTCTCCCAGCTTGACTGCCATGGTTCTCTCATCACTTAAAATGCACTGTGTAAACTCACCCTCCACTGGAAGCAGCAGCAGCTTCCCCCTTCCAACAACTTTTGGCCCATCTGTGGCTAGAAAGGCTGGTGCTTAAGCTGCAGCCTTTCCTCTGGAGAAGCCATCAATTTGGTTTTCTCCTCTAGGTGGCTGCCAGGTATCTGTAGGAACCTGAGAACTTAATATCTTTACTCTGCTGCAAAAGGGACTTGGCAGCTTTGGCAGTTAGAGCCAGGAAAGCCTGCTAGGCTTAGGGATGTAGTTTAAATGTCACTTTGAAAGAGTTTTCCTCTGACTAATGGTGCAGTTCAAAAATGAGTTTATGGCAGGATGAACATACATGCTCAGAAATGAAGATTGGGAAATGTGAATGTGTTAGTTACACTTGATTTGCATGCAGGCAGTGTGAAGAGCTTCCTCACTGGCTAGCTCCCCTCCTTTGCATTCTTTCCTTGCTGCTCTGTTTTGCTGTGACTGTGAATTGCATTCTGAGCTTGCAGCAGAGTGAGAAACAGTGCCCTGTAAACTCTGATTTGCACTGAAGATGCTGTGTACCAGCTTGTACACGTATTATTTGGTTTTATTGTTTTATTTAAGAAACAATTCCTGCTGAGCTGAGAGCTTTTCCCTTTCCTTGTGAGCAGTACTGGCCATGCACAGGTTTGCTGTAGGTGCTGTCAGAGTAGCTGGAACTCTATCAAACTGCTTTCAGAGTGGCAAGAAGCACTGAATTCACCCTGCAATTGCACAGCCAATTAGCAAAGGTGTCATCTCTAGCATCATACATTTTCTGTGCTCTGCTTTCTGAGTGGAAGTGCACAGAGAACCCCAGTGATTAAGCCCAGTTTTAGGACCAAGGTGTATAGTCACCATCATTAACTCTTTAATTTCCCCAGGGGATGTGATCAGCCTGTTTGAACCTGCCCAGGTGAGTGGTGTAAAGAGCAGGTGAGGTGTGCAGGGCAGCCTGGAGCACTTGGCCATCTGTTCCTGCTCCTGGACAGATGCTGTCAGTGGGGAGCCTCCAACCTGAGGGGACCTTCAGACCAGGCTCCCTGCCTGGTTGGCAGTGGGTATGGTTTAGGAAGCTGCTCTTTCACTAATAATTACCAGTCCTGTAGCAGTGGAACAAGAGGGGAAAGCTGCAGAGACTGCTAGTGCAAAGTACCACAAATCTGCCTTATGGCTGCAAGTAAGGGCAGCTATTTTATTTTTCTGCCTATAATTTTGGCCTGGAAAAGCAATGACAGCCTGTGGCACAACCAGACCTGGCACCAAGTGTCACTTGTCACACTTGCCATCTTCCTCTACAGGGGGAATCACTCAGAAGTGATAAGAGGAGGGAGCTGCCCCCCCTGGTCTCAGGGGTGGTCCAGTCCAACCCCACCAAGCTCTCTGGTCCAGCCCCCTGCTCACAGCTGGTCAAGGTAAAGTAGGTTTATCTAGGAAGAAGAACACAGAGAAACTACTGATAATTGCAACTCCACCTTCAGTTTAACTGTGGAGGGAATGTATAATTGGTAAAGTAATGAATTTGTCTGTATGTTGAGCTCTGCAAAGTGGTTTTGTGGTTTCTGCTGTGCTGCACCAGAAGCTGGTGGGTGGCTGCAGCCTCCTCACCCTTAGCTGTAAGAGCTTAACTGAAAGAAAATGGGAGCATTCATCAAAGACTCCACAATTGGGTGTGTAAGGGATAATATCTACTCCACAGCAGCTCTGTGTGGCAGGAAATAGTGTCACCTGCATTGCTTCTAAGATTGCTGGCTTTTTAGGAAATATTATAACTAATCCCATCCTTCCTGGTGTCCCCTTGGTGGCCGTGGCTCGTGGGACATTGAACCATCACATAAGGATCATCTTCCCAAGGCTGGGATTGTAAATCTCTGTGTACAGAGCTAATTGGATCTGCAGAGCAGAGCAGTGGTGTGACAGTGCAGCCACACAGCAGGGCTCTGTTGATTCAGATGTGCATGGGTAGCACTGAGCAGCAGCAAAAGGCTGCCTTGGGGAAGCACTAAGTGGTTAAACCCAGCACTTAGGCTTGCAGCTTTTAAAAGTGGAATTTTCTGGAATGCCTTTCCAAGTGCCACAATGCCATCTACTGGCTCACTTGCCTGCTTTTTTTCCCAGAGGGGGTGTTCTTTTGTACACTGGCATATGTAAGGTTGATATAGTATTTATTTCAACAGCAAAGTAAACAAGCTGGCACAGAGTAAGCAAGGTATTTTTTGATGCCTGTGTCTGTTTGAGGGTATCATGCAGATATTCAACAATCACTTCTCATCTCTTGCCAGTTCATCTTGCTCTCCTTTTGGTGGCAGTAACTGGGAGATGATTGGTACTGAAAGGCAGAGGAGGGATCTGCTTTCCATTCATGCCCCTGTGCAAGGAGCTTCCCTGGTTCCAGTCTACACTCAGTTTCCCTTTTTGCTTCAGTGTTTTTATACAGATGAATGGAAGGCAAATGAAGGAATATGTAAAGCTGTCAAGCAGTGGAAGGTGGTGTATTAGAAATGATTTCTGACAGGATTCTTGGCTAACAAACTGCAGGTTCAGTTTATTCCCCTCATTTCCTCACAGTGTTATTTAAACAGTCTTTTCAGGATACATCAACAACCTTCCAAGGACCAGCATTCCAGAGGCTTTCCAACAACTGTTATGGAGAGGCTTGTGTTAGAAAGCATCAGGCTGTCTAAATGAGTTAGAAATTCTGAGGAGTTCTTGGTTTTAATCACTCTGCCCAGTATCTGCAGGAGTAACCCTCTGTCTTCCACTTGCTGCCCAAAGAAATGAGTGAGGAAATACAGAATTTCCTGGAAAAAAAAGCCCCAAGAACTGCAGATCCAGGTCAACACTGTTATTTGCAGTTTCACTGCCTGCTTTTCCTTGAAGGTCTCCAGAGAGTTTCCTCATTAATTGGCTACTTTGGTTTTCTGCATCAAATACTCCTTCAGTGGCCATTTCTTTTTCCCCTGCACTCTCACTTTTTCCTCACAGAATTGTTCACAATCCTGCCCTTTGTCAGCCTAGTTAGGAGGAGGAGAAACACAGGTACTGGCTGGAACCCTTGGGATTGAGTTTTAAATGGATTTATCAGTGGCTCCAGCACAGCTCCAGAGGCTTTACCCCAAAGCAAACAGCCAGAAGAAGTGTGCAGCTGTTTGAAATGGCCTGTAGCAAACAGAGGACAGAGGCTGTGCCCCTCCTGGCCTCTCCCTCTATCTCCCTGACATTCCAAAGCTCAAGTGGACCCCTCCAGGGGAGAGAGGGTGGGCTTCCCACTGCCCACCACACAGGGACAGCCCTGCAGGGCTCTGGGGTTGGGGTGAGGAACACCCCTCTGTCCTGCTCCCTGCCTATATTGGGATAAGTGCTGTCCTCTCACTCCTGCTTCTTATCTGTGCTGAGAGATAGCAGGGCAAGGCTCCATGTGGTGTCACGTTAAATAAGGGAGAAATGGCAAACCCAGAGCCAAGGGGATGATTTTAGACCACATCTTCTCTTACCATCTCTTGTGCCTTCCTTTTCTTTCCTCTCTGAGCTGTCCCCTGCTATTACAAAGAAGGAACAACTAATGAAGGCAGTTGCTGGAAGTGTTTTGCCACCCACACTCCTGGAAAGAACTCTTTGTACTGAATTAGCTCTTACCAGCTGTGCTAAACCCAGTCGTTTGTCTTTGCCAGAAATAAGAAGCAAGTGCTGCTGTAGTTTATTCCAATTAAACAAGTTAATATAAGCTATATCCTGTAGCCAGCCACACAAACACAGATATCTCCTGCTGCAGGGTTTGCAAATCATTATTTTCTTCCTTGTTAATTCTCAGTGTTTGTGGAAAGGGCTGGGCTGAGGAGCACGGGGAAGTTAACTCCTTTGTGTTTGGAACTGGCTGAGCTTGCAGAGAACATGACCCTGGCCTAAACTCGGGCAGGATGGAGTGTGGGGGGCTTGGAGTTGGCTCAGTAGTGATTCCTGCCCCAGTGGAGACTGTAGGAAGACAGAAGGCTGCCCACCTACACCTGGAGTATCTTAGAATCTTTCTCTCCAGGCTCAACAGCCCCAGGTCCCTCAGCTGCTCCTCACAGACCCTTCCCCAGCTCCACTGCTGCTCTCTGGACACCTTCCAGCACTTCAGTGCCCTCCTTGAAGTGAAGGACAGAGTGGTCCTCTGTGTTTGATCTGCAGAGACTGCTTGCTAGAGTGGATGAGAGTCAGGATTTTGACTGAGCTGTGGAAGGTGAGCTGAGGCAGGAATTCATGTCATGGCCAGCAAACAACTCCCAGTCACAAACCTGGACTGAAATTCAACAAATCATCCTCAGCCCTAAAACATCAGTGTTCTTTTTTCCTCCTCTGCTCCCTGCTCAGCTCTTTGAAGAGCACAGACAGTCCAGGCAGTGCTTTTTTCCAGCTGAAATTCCAAGTGCTGATGCCTCTGAGTCCCAAGAGGACACCTGAGGGAGTGAGAACAAGGATGTTTTGTGTTTTGTATGAGTTTCTCTGGAACTCTTTGAAAGAGGGGGGAAAAAAAAAAAAAAAAGAAAAAAACATTTTGAAGCTTGGGTCACTTTCAGGTGTGGGATTTGGAGTTATTGAACTGAGAATGATGGCTGAGCAAGAAAAAAAATCCTTGGATACCCTCTACTGGAAAAAGTGAGGAAACAAGGAAATGATCTTTGTGATTCTGTCATGAACAGATGACTGTAGTTTAATCTGCTTGAGTTTTGCCAAAAAATAAAGTCTTGCTAATGCAGAAAAACTTATCTCCTTTCATCACAGACTCAGCTGAAGACAGCAACAGGGGCTTGATGAGCAGAGAGTTAGAGATGGGGTGAAGATACAGCCTGAATCAAACCCCCACCATCACTGTTGGCAGAGGTGACCTTGCAATTATTAATTTGTTGAGCATCAAGTGGCATCTCCTGTAAGTTTTGCAGTAATTCACATATATGAGAGCCTCTGAGTGCCACCAGCTCACTTCAGCAGCTTCTCATGGTATTTTTCAGCTGCTTCCATGTGTCTGCAGGGACTCAGTTTTCTTCAGAGTTCCATTCCAAAAGCCCCCCACAACTAATGCTGCGAGGGGAGGCTGAGGAGGGAGAGATTTCTCCTTTTGCAGCCCCAGTTTAGCCTTTGTGTGCACTGTGGAGGTCGTTCATGGGTGGTACACAAACATGACAGTATTTTCCTGGTGGCAGAGCAGAAAGAGTGTTTTGTGGCAGTGGCTGGTGCATTATGCTAGTGACAAAAGTAAGGCAGGCCCTCCCGCTGCCTTTGATGAATTCTGCTTATGTGGTTGCTGCAAAACAGAGGGTCCTCTCTGAATGGTTGGGGCATTCACATACCAAATGTCTCAGCATTACTAGACTACCTGTTCTAGCACACTCAGCACAATGTTGGCCAGGTCTTTGTCTCTCTGTGGCCAAGTCCTGACGTTCTGTGCTCCTTTCCTTGCCACACTGGGCAGCCTAGGGGGGTTTTCTGTGTGCTGTGCTGAGTTTCTCTCCTTTGCCCCCACAAGACCAGCTCTTTAGCAAATCTGCTGCTCCTGTGCTTGGCTTTCAGAGCTGCTCTGTGGGTTTGGTGTGTGAGAGAGAAAAGGCTGCAGTGGGTAGCAAGGAGGGAGGGGAGGAGAGGTGCTTTCTCTGCTGAGGACCCTTGTTATTTCAAGCTCCATCAAGTGTGTTCCATCCTTCCATCCTTCCATTTGAAGGCTGTGTCTTTGCATGCTGTCTTTAGGGCAGTGCCATGTGTAAGAGAGGCTCTCTGAGCTGAGAAATAATCAGCATTTCCCAAGAAGAACCCCTTGCTGCTGTAGATCATCACATACAGTGAGTGTGAGCTCTTGTGTGTGGTGCTCACTGCTGGATTAGATGCAGTTCTCTGCTCTCACTGGAGAGTGTCTCTTCAGGGAAAGCCACAGAGTAAATTAATGAGAGTGTTAAATAAAGATGTCATCCCATTTCTGATAGGCTGATGGAAGGTGTACCAAGATACCGTGCATATGATCCAACAAAATGATGCCATTTATCATGATTAAGAGAAACAACTTGCAGATAAATTCTCTCCTATTAGCTGGTTTACTGTACTTCACACCTTCCTACTCACTGAAAGCCAGACAAATGGCAGCTATAAATTAATTTCTCCCATCTTTTCAAAAGCTTCATGTAGCAGTGGCTGTGGAGGATTTTTGGCACAGAGGAACAAAGAAAACAGCAGTTGCAAAACACAGGCAGCAGGAAAACTCACAGTGGTTCTAACTTTTCAGCTCTCAACTTTCTCCCCCATTCCTGTGTAGACAAATGGAATTCCTGAAAAGGAAAACACCTCCAAAATTGTATTTTTTTCCATGTTGGTTCAGTGCTGCTTAGAACCCAGAACACTTCCACTTGCTGGGCTGGCAAACTGGCATCATCCAATGGGAAAAGGCAGGTGAACTACTTATGGCACTGGTGCCAGCTTCTAAAATCCTCAGTCTCATACATTCCTGCTCTTGGCATTTGCTTTAGAGGCATTTTCCACTCGTGGGGTGCAGCTACACTGAGATTTTCCAGGTGCAGTGGAGCAAAGCAGCCTCATTCACAATAAATGTGTGTGTGGTGTGGATATGGCAATGAACAGCACTCTGGCCTTTTGCCTTGTAAGAAAGAGCCATGAAAATCGTGTGGTTAGAGGTAATGAGGGAAGCATTCCTTCCCTGCAAGCAAATCTGCAGCAAAAGAGAGAGCAGATCCCTGTGTTGATGCAGAAATCGTTTTTAAATGTGTATTTATATCTATTTATGCATGTATATATATATAGCAGCCTAGATATGCTTTCTAATACATGCAAATGTGTTTAATATGTAAAGCCATCTGTAGTGCATCAGCTTCAGTTGTCGTCTGCATTCCTTAAGAAAAACAGGAAACTCTTTTTTTTTAACTTCTCCTCTGACAACCCTCTTGGGAAATCACATTTTAAACGGTGAGAGAGGAGAGCATGAAGGTGTTTAGTCCTTCTCTGGACCAACAGGGTGGTTGTGCACAGAGCAGGAGTGTGGCACCAGCTCCTGGGAGCCTGCTCCTGCTTTTGTCTGCCATCAAAAATAAATAAACAGTGGCGTGAAGGAAAAACAAACCCTGGAATTTGTTTTGCCTTTGAGATCAAATCTCTGAAAAGCAGCCTTGGTGGTTGCAGTTGGTGTCTCCTGATGACGTGGTGGTTTTTATTGCACAACCTTCCCTGCAGGATTCAATTGCAACCTGTTACCTTGCAGAGGTAAATACAGTTCTGGGTAGCAGAGTTGCTGAGCAAATGGCAGAGCCTTGTTCCACAAAAGCTTCCTGTGATTAATGACAATGCCCTGACACTGACCTATGCACTGGCTTCCAGCCACCTCCCAGAAGAGTCAATGGCATGTGGTGTGCAGGCTACAAACACACATGAGGAAATGAGAGCACAACAGACAGCAGCTTAGGTCTTTAATTGGGCAGAAGAGTGCACAGTGGGGCTTTGGAGCAGCAGCAGGGCAGGGGTCACCCCCCTGCACTGAGGGGGACACAGCTTGAATCCTGGGGTCAGTTCTCCCATTGAGGGGCTGGAGAGTGGCCAGGGAAGGGCAGTGGAGCTGGGGAAGGGGCTGGAGCAGCAATGTGGGGAGGAGCAGCTGAGGGACCTGGGGGTGCCCAGCCTGGAGAGAAGGAGGCTCAGGGGAGACTCTGGCATCTCCTGACAGGAGGCTGGAGTACCAGGACAAGAGGAACTCCCCCAGTTGCCCCAGGGGAGGTTTAGTTTGGAGCTGAGGAGAACTTTCTTCCCCTCCAGGGTTGTCCAGGGCTGTCCCAGGAGTCCCCATGACCCCTGGAGGGGTTTCCAAGCCCCCGTGGAGCTGTGGTGCTGAGGGCCATGGGGCAGTGGTGCCCTGGCAGTGCTGGGGGCTGGTTGGACTCCATGATGCTCAAGGTCTGTTCCAACCCAAGTGCTTGTGTGCCTCAGAGGGCCACTGAGTGTCGGGTGGGTGCTGGTGCAGCCCAGCTGCTGGGGATGGTGACAGATGTGAATTCTTCAGCAGCTATAAACAGAAAGTCTATTTATTTTCTCTGAAGCTCGTGGGAAAGTCTTGATCATAATGTTAGAAACTGAGGGCTAGAGGCTTAAAAATCCTTATGTTTCAAAGTTGAGCTTAAACCATAAGGAGCAGCAGCCCAGTACAGGCATCCAGCCCAGCACTGGTGTCTGGACCCCACACGGGTCTGCTGCACAGCAGGGGAGCAGCTCCAGTCTCTGGGTTTAGTGTGCCCAGGGGGGCAGCAGCTGCTCCAGCAACCCTTGGCACCAGGAGGGTAAAGAAGAGCTCAGCCCTCTCTCCTCCCCACTGGCTGCCCCACTGGCTGTGAAGTCACGTACTCCTCTCATCCACCTCCCCGCTGGCCCAGAGAAAAAAACCACAATTCAGGTTTCAGCATTTTTGTAAATCCCTCTGAGCCTCCCGTTAAATTTGCTGCACTGTGTGGGAAAGGATTAAAGATTCTTTGGGCTCCAGGACACAGTATACAAAAAAGGAAGTCCTGCAGCATGGTTGGTGGTAAAGGCAGCAGCTAAAGTGTATAGGGCTGCACGTGACCCTGAGCAGACACTGTTGGCAGCTCAGAGCTGCTGCTGCTGCTGCTGGCTGGCCTCTGGTCCAGATCTCTCCATGCAGCATCCTCCAGCAGGAATGCACAAGCACTCAGAGTTGTGCAAAGGTGGAACTCGAGGGTGCCAAGAGGGGAGGATTGGCTGGAGAGGAGGATTTCTCTTCGGCAATGGCTCGGAGATGCTGCCCTGTGGTCAACACCTCGATGAAAATCACTGCTTTTGTTGAGCTGAAATAGTTCATTTCCTAAAAGGCAATGCTGTTTATGGGTTATGGGTATGTGCCACATGAGTGTCTTCATTTAAGAGCCACTGTGATTTTTTTTCCCTTAAAAATGGTAAATGAAAAATGCTGGGAAAGTTCATTTTTTATTACTTTGCTGCCAGGCACGATTTCTGCAGTATTAAAGCCTACCACATATATTGTGCTTGGTGTAATTAAGCATCTAGCCTTTTTGTCCTAATTCCATAATTAAATATATGCACTTTTTCGTGTGTGTGAAAAGGACTCAGAGCTACCAAGTACCCAGGGGAGAAAGTAGAGATGAGAAAAGGCATTAGTAGATATGAAGACTCCAGAATTCATGCTTTTAAAGTTGTGTTGTCTCCTGCTTGCATGAAACTTCTTCCTTCCACATCTCCACCATCCAGCAAAGAGCTGCATGTCTGTCTCAACCCACCCATGTTATGATGCAGACTAGAAAGTACCAAAGAGCAAGAGGAAGCAAAGCAGCAGTGTTGCATTTCTGTCTTGTTTTCACTCTGATTGCACTAGAAAGCACAGATAGGAGGTGTGAACACCATCCCACCACCAACAGGTCAGTGCCAGTGTGTGTCAAGTGGTACTGCTTGAACTGACTCTGGAGCTGTTTGTAAGGCACATTAAATTTGGGCTCCAAAGGGAAAATGATGCCAGACCACACCATTTATATTATTACTATAAATGCTTTTTGAAAGAAAAAAAAAGAAAAAACGTAATAAAAAAATATACGGGCAACTCAGTTCCTGGGGTTCTTGTAATTTTTCTTGTGAAGCTGAAATGACAACCTGCTTGCTGTGTTTTCTGACACTTTGGTTTGATTGCAGGTGACTATTGGCCAGCTGTATTCCACACAGAAGCTGGTGATTGAGAGTGCAGAGAACACATAGCTGTGAGAAGCCTCTGATCCTGAAGCAACACTGGACCATCTTCAGCATCCTACAGTGCCACATACAGATGCATAAACTCACTGCACATGCCTGAGCTTTTCTGTTGAGAAGAAGAAATGCCTGAGAGACTCCATTTTTGGCAACCAAAGTACTATTTTCTAGTGGTTCACAGGTTCTAAAGTACATTGCTGTGATTTATAATAGAGTGTAAGGTAGTCTTGAGATCTGTGTGCTTGTCTGTACCATGTGATGGAGTAGTTGTGCCCTACTTCAACAATAAAACTTCATTAAACCACCTGTAATCAGACCCATTATTCATCTGCTGATTTCATCTCTCTCTGAGCACAAAAGGTGTGGTAGAGTTAAAGCTCCTCACCCAGTTACTGAGTTCTCATTGATCCTGTTTCATTTAAAAATACACAGCATCTGCATGAAATTACTAATACAGAGTTCATTTGAAATGTTAAAACCAGAGATAAACAGAGTTATCATACTTAGAAGTCTCACACCCTGCACTGTGTGGTTTCAGGAGAGAGCATCAGGAAGTGGCATAAAGATTTCACTCCTCTGTTCTTTAGTTCAAGAGGTAATAACCAGTCTCATCCCAATTTTAACAGCTCAGAAGATGGAAGACTTGCTTCCTGAGGCTTGGCAGCTTTAAAAATGTCTTTTCACTGAGTTGTTCTCTAAACCTGCTGGGTGCAGCTGTTGGAAAGCTCCACATCACCTGGTGCAAAGTTTTTCACAAAGGGCCTGTAGTTTGCAGGAGAAGAACCCAACTACAACAATAATTTATATTATTATAAAGATAATAATATTATGAGTTAGCAGCAAGCTTTGCCTAGCAGAAGTGGAACACTCAATACAGTGTTTTATTGGTTATTATTACATCAGCAGAATAATCAACACTTTTAAGACAATATGTTAAAAAAGACAAGCAAAAATTTGGATCAGGTTCTGTTCAAGTCATTGCTTGGATTTGTTTTCTATTAGAAATTTGCAGAAAAAATCAACAGTGCAGAGCTTTTAATGGCATACAGAAAAAAACCAAACTATTTGGGTTTTTTTAAGGGCATTGTGGTGGGTGTTTTTTAGCAAAACTAGTTCCAGGACACTGTGGCCTTTAAAAACCTTTCCTTATTCTTCTTGCTTCTCCAAATTAATCTTGGTTTAGAACTTGTGTTGTTCATAGTGTGCAGTAACAGTGGAGCAGAGGGCAGCCAAAGTGTCTGATCCAGAGTGAGCTCCCATTCTCACTTTCCAATCAAAGGCAGTAATTCTCCTCTTAATAGGTGTGTAAATTGCTTTTAGTGAACACTTTATTAAAATGCAATTTAATTGTTCTAATAAGTCGAATGCATTAGATTCTGTATGTTCAATCTCCACATTCACAATTGGATAATTAAGTGCACTTAACAATGCAAGTGCAGGGGAAGAAAGGTTCCATTACTATTTATTTGTTTATTTATTTCAGCTTCCAGGGAACTCAGAGAAATTTAATAACACCTTACACTTCTAGAGGTTGCAGGCTTGAAAAGGTTGCCAGTTTTATACTCTGAGGGCCTTGCTTCCTAAACCAGTACAGCAAAATTCTCTGTAAAAACAGCTTAATTACTGGAACAAGCACTGAACTCGACCACGTTAGGAAACAAAATAAACATCCTTACAAATAGCATAGCCCTAATTTCTGGAGAGGGGTGACTCCAGAGCTGCAAAGCTGTTCATCAGCATTTATTGCAGGTGTTTGTTCCCTGTCTTGGACAGATCCAAGTGTTCCCTTTCCTTACCACACACATCTCAGTGCTCCTTTGACTAGTGTTAGTTGTGTGCCTGTCAGTTGTGATTGGAACCCACCCAGGAATGCTCTTTTTCCCTTGCCTGCTGTCACTTCTAAGTAACTTTCTCCCAGCATCCCCAATATAAAACCACAGCTCCCCAAGCTCTCCATCGCTGCAACCCTACCCCGCGGGAGGAAAACACTCAACATTCCACGTCTGCCTTAGGAACTGCAGCTGAGAACTAACCACAGCAGTGGGCTGGGATACTCACCAGCCCATCCTGCTCCCCTTGCCCCATCCTCCCTGGCAGCCTCGTGGTCCCCGGGGGAGCCGCCGGGCTCTTGGGGCCGCACCTTCCGCGCCGCCCGGTTCCGTTTACGCTGCAGTCCTGGCTAAAGCTGGCTCTTGGCCCCCGGCCAGGAGCTTTGCTGGGTTTTGTCAGAGCAGGGTAAACAAGGGGGAACGGGGAAAACACAAAGGAACCATCCCGTGACTTCACGCACAGGCTCTGGTGCCGTCAGTAAAGCGTTTCCTTGGGATGGCAGGATGCTCGGCACCTGCCGGAGCTGTGTCAGCAGAACGAGCTGGCTTTGGTGCTGGACCAAAAGCCTCCTGATCTCAGCATCTCACCAAACAACCTCAGCAGCACGCAGTAAATTCCAATATTTACAGACACTAAAGTTTGTTGTGACTTTCACGGCATAAACTTGGAAGCTCTGAAAGCAAAAGGAAAAAAAGAACCGTTTGTTTAGCATTAGTGACTGCTTGAAGGATGGGCTTGCTGGTGCTGCTGCAGCTCCTCGGGAGATTTTCCTGCAGCTGGGAGCTCAGTTTCCAGCTGCCCAAGTGTCTCTGAAGTTCAGCTGTCCTGGAGGAAAGGGAGCCAGGGGAGCAGCATGTGAATGCTCCATGTACAGTGTCAAAATAGGCCACGAAGGATGTTAACTTACTGCTCACGAGTTATTTCTATTAAAACTTCAAGTTTGCAGCTATTAAAGTTTATTTCACCCTCTAATGTCAGCAGGTAAAAGAGTAATTGTATGGACAGAGAAGCCCCAGCCCCTCAACTTCTCACCTTCCTTCCTGCAATGCCACCTCAGTGCCCTTCTCCAGATACCCAGCACAGCCCATAGGTGAGCAGCCATGAAGGAGCTGAGCACTGAGCACTGGCTGTTTGAGTTTTCCTTAACAATCTACAGGGAAATCCTGCCACTGGTCAAGTCAGGAAACACTGATTTTGTGTTTTTGTTCCACCTCTCCTAACACAGGCATTGTTATTTCGCACTCTTAGCAATGTTCTGCCTGGTGACCTTCATTAAAAGGAAGAAGGAAGGTGTGTAGCTCTTTTACTGAGAGTTTATATTCTTTTTCTCTTTTTTTTCAGTAATTGAGACTTAAGAATAGTGCCTGAGCCCTGAATGTGGAAGGAGGGAAATAAAGAACAGGAATTCTTCTGATGCTGTGTGTTCTGCAATGGTAAGAGGAATAAAATCACCACTCTCCAACACACTCACACACACCTCCAAGGGATTCTGCAGCTTACACAGAAATGAAATAGCATCAGCGTGTTGCACCAGATGCTTCTTTCTAAACCACTTACCTTTCTGACTGGGCTGAAGTTTTGCAGGAGGGGGAGGCAATGGTAAGTGATGCATTCAAATGACTGTTCTTCTGTGTGCAGAGGAAAAGAACTATGGAGACCTGTGAAGAATGCACACAGGCTTTCTAGGGGAAGAATGCACCCCATAAATATTTATACTGGTCTTTAGCAATATGCTAATCCAAGGCAAGTAATTTTCCCTCTCTTAAAAAGAATCATGAAAAACAATTAAGGTGATTTAATTACTGCCTCGCATAGACAGCGCATTCTGAACATTCATCACAGTGCCCTGTTATCCTAACCCCACAGCACAGGGCTCCCAGCAGAACAGAGAATTCAACCTCCATCATTGCCCCTACCTTCCTGGGGTACTTTGGGCTGCATCCAAATCCCAGGGAAGCCAGTGGGAGCAGGAGCCAGGCTTTTCAAGTGCGGACTGAAAGCCTCAGCTTTAAATAAAACAGAAGTAGTTTGCATGCAAGTTCACAGTTCTTCATGACACCCAAGTAAATTTAGCTTCACAGTCCTTTTCTGAGTCACTTAAATCTTGATTTAAATGTAAGTGGCAAAAAGTTGCTTAAGGAAGATTTAGCTTTGATGTCCTTCACAGTTAGCCACTATAAAGTTTCAACTCTATTAAACTTCTTGGGTTTATGTGCACCTATAAAACCATCTGGCAGCTATTTCTTACCTAAGCCCTTAATCCTTGGGGAAAAAAACAACAAAAAAAACAACAGAAATCTGCATAAAATGAAAGTATTTGGAGCTGGAGGTTTTCTGAGAGTGCTAACAAATATTTATCATTTATTTCTTGTTAGGGGAGGGAAGGTGTTTCTGAGCACATCCTCTGAGAGTTATGCTCTGCATCTTCATAACCTACTACACTAGCAGTCATGCAGCCACACAAGAGTATGGGCCTTTTGCTTTTATAGAATCAGAACTGCTTCAGTCTGAATGCATTTAATTCAGAATACAGCTGCAATTGCACCACATATCTCAACTTACAGCCACGAGCAGCAGCCCTGTGTTTGCTGACACAGGTACACACAGCACCAGGGCTGGATTTCTACACTGCTGCCCAGTTCATCTCTGGTGAGGCCCCACAGATCCATGAAAATAGGGATCAGGGTGCAGGCAGTGCTGGAAAACCTGCTTTGGAATCTGTGCTTCTAGAAAATCTTGGAAGTACAAAAAGGTTCTGTCTCGTAATGAGTATGTTTGATTCTTCTCAGAGGGAGGTTCCCTTTTTCTTTTGCTGTAAATACTTAATAATAATTAACAGCACTTAACCTGTTACCAAAGCACAAAAACCTTGTGCTCGAATTAACACAATTTGCAGCATTTTAGACTGAATTTTCTGAAGTGCCCAAAAGCATTTTCCTGTTCAGCCTCGGCACAAACTTCATGTCCCAAACTTCAGATCCCACTTGTGAAGAGCCCACATAAAATCATGTTTTCTGGATGCCAGAGCTCACAGTGTCCCAGCAAACAGGGATTCCTCACCTCTGCCTGGACACAGCCAGCAGGACCTGGCTACTCCCTCCTCCCTCTCCTTATTTTTGGCAACGTTTCCTTCTTCTCTAAAGCAAATAAGCAAAACACTGAATAAAGAATGAGCCTCAAATATTTAATTCTACTTCAGAATCCATCCTAATGCTGCTCCCAGCTTTAGGAGCACGGTCATTGACACAGTGATCCCAGGCAAGGCCCAACTGATCCCAGATTATTCCACGAGATCTCCTGTAATCCCTAATGCACAACAGCTTGAAAAGCAGCCTGGGGAGGAGTGGAGCTCCCTTAAAACCCATCCTGCTTTCAGCAGGAGCTCACACCTGACTTGGGAAGCGACGGGAAGAGCCTCTGTTGGAAGCTGGGACTTGGTGAGGTTTTCCTGGGTGCACTTCGGGAGTGACTGGCAGGAGTCTGACAGCTCCTGGTGGAATTCAGCCCCTCTGTGCCTGGCCGTGTCCCCCCCGCTGCTCGCTGGGCGGGTTTTAGGGGACAGGCTGCTGGAGAAGCAGTGCCCGTGTCAGCAAAACTGCACAACTTTAGTGTGGAGCTCCCTCTGCTCTGAGCCTTTGCCACAGTAATCCCCCTGCCTCCAGCTCTGGGTGGGCACCAGCTCTGGGTGGGCACCAGCTCTCCCAAGAGGCTGCTTCTCTGCAGGTTTATTTGCAAGCACAGGGAGTTGTAAAGCAGCAGGTTGTTCCTGGGTGGTTATAATGGGCATTAAGATGTTCAGAGGAAATAAGAACTGAGAAAACTCAGGGTGTGCTCTGCTTTAGAAAGGGAAATTGGCTTCCCAGGCCTTGCTGAAGAAGATGCCACCACGTCAGAACACCTTCTGCACTCTGACAGTGTCCTGCCTACTTACTGATTCATCCAAAAGACAAACCCTAATGCTGAGATCCTGTCTCAGAAGACGAGTCAAAAGCTGCAGAGAAGCCAGAACAAAGCTCAACCAAAACCCACCTATTTTCCACCTGCTACTAAAGCTTCCTCACATCACTGCCCTGCACCAAGTGCCCGTTACAACCCTGGGGAGACCCGCCTGTGGCTGGCAGGAGGATGGTCCCTGCAGCTACAGCCCTGAGTGCTGCTCAGGGGTGGCATCTCCCAGCGGGGCACCCCTGTGCCATGCTCACCAGGCTGCACCCTGCAGAGGGTCCTGTTACCTTATGAACTACAGGAAAAAAAAAAAAAGATTGGTTTTCAAGTCGTTTTTTATTCTTACAAACCCATTTTCATTGGTACTTATTGCTCAGTTTCAGGACACCAGCAGCACTCAACCTCTGGGTTTCCACGTGTCCGGCGCCGGGAAGTCCGACTGTGTGCACAACAAACCCCTGCCCCAGCCGTGTGGAAATGCTGAGAGACAGGTAGCCAAACAAGCTGAATAAATTAGGAATAGGTGAGAAATGTGGTGCAAAATGTCACGTGGGGAGAGCTGAACGGAGGCACTTGTTCTCACACGCTGCTGGGAACGCCCTCTCCGGATGGCGGCGGCGAGAAGTTCATCCATGTGGGGGTCACTGCTCCCCCAAAAATTAATATAGAAAATACAGAAGTGGGTGTGAAACAGGCACCAGCTTGGACTTCACAGTGCGTTCCTCAGAGGCGTTACCAAGGTTCTCCTGCTCGGCACCAGCACAACGTGTCAGCTCTTCCTTTTGTCCCGCTTTCAGCCTTGTGAAAAGAAGTCAGCGGTCTATTTTAAGCAAAAACCTGTTTGCAGAAGTCCCTGTCGGCTGCTACGAGCCAGACACAGCCCGGGAGCTGTAGGGAAGCGTGCTGAGTGATAAAGACCAGAGCAGCCCCGGATCCAGCCCCAGGGCCGCCTGCGGTGCACGGCGCAGGTGGGGCGGGCAGCGAGCCCGTCACGGGTTTGACAGGTGCCCACGACCGTGAATGGCATTGTTCCGGAGCCCGTTGAACTCCAAACACGGTGACAGAGAAAAAGCAAGGGCAAAGCACGGCAGTCTCTGACATGGAGGCGAGAGCGGGAAAACCGGGATCCCAAGTTCGATCTGCGGCGAGCATCGCCGCCGGGTTTTCACACGAGCTCCCCGTGCACCTCACACTCACCACGAGTCCAGCCCGAATCCGGCCCTCAAACGGTCACTTCAGCAGGGGGAAAGCCAAGCCCACGCTACTCAGTCTCCTCGTTCTCTCCGAAATACAACCAAACCCCCAGAAAAACCCCCACGATTCCACAGCAATTGCACATCCACGGTTCGCCGGCCAGACCGAAGCTCCCGCTCGAAGCTCAACCCCGTGTCGGGTCAGCTCGGGGTGCGGAGCCGCCCGGCCCGGGTCCTTCAGCAGCATCAGTAGCGGGGGACGGCGGGGGGCGGCGGGATGCCGGCGGTGACGGAGAGGGGGGGCGCGGGGCGGGCCCCGGGGCAGCCGCAGCACCGCAGCGTGTAGTTGCGGCCGCCGTTGTTGTCCCAGTGCTCGCCGTGCGGGCCTCGGTAGCGGATGGCGAAGTGAAGGGCCGAGCCCTCCCGCAGGCTGGGCGGGACGCACAGGCTGAAGCCGAAGCGTTCGGCCGGAGGGTCGCCGGCGGCCGGAGGGGTCGGTGGCAGCGGGACGGCGGGGACGTCCACGAAGGAGAGCCACTCGTTAAAGGTGTAGCGCACCGTCACCTCCTTGGGGCCGGGGCTGCCCAGCACCTGCACCGTGCCCCGCACGTCGGTGGGCGCCGGGGGTCGCGCCAGCCGCTCCAGGCAGACGCGCTGCCGCCGCAGCCGCTCGGCGCCGGGGTCGCCGCCGTCGGGGAATTCGGGCAGCAGGCGGAGCACGGGAGGAGGCGGCGGGGCCGGGGGGTCCTGGCCGGGCGGCGGCGGCGGCTCTCGCTCGTCGGCGGGTGGGCTGTGCAGGCGGGACAGCGCGGCGGGGGGAACCTGCGGCTCCTCGGCGTCGCTGAAGTGCTTGACGCTGGCCAGGCTCAGCCCCAGCGAGTCGGCGAATTGCACCCGCTTCTTGCACTTGCTGCAGCAGCCTTCGCCCGCCGCCGCTTCCTCCTCCTCCTCCTCCTCCTCCTCCTCTTCCTCCTCCCCTTCCTCTCGCCGCTCGCCGGGGCACGGCGGCCGCTCGCAGCGGCGGGGAGGCTCCGGAGGCACCGGCCGCTCCCCCGCAGTCTCCCCCGTCGGGGCCGCTCCGCGGAGTCTCCGCCGCTCCTCCTCCTCCGCCGCCGCCGCCGCCGCCGCCGGCTCCTGCCGCGGCCGTGCGGGGCTCGCCATGGCCGGGCGCCCCGCTGGGCCCGTCCCGGCCGCCCCTGTGGCGGTTGGCGGACGGGCCGGCACCGATTTATCCGGGGGCCCCGCCGCGGGCCCCGGGCGGGGGGCGCGTCCTTTCTCCGGTCCCCCCCCCCCTCCCCTCCCCTCCCAGCGCCGGGTGCGGAGCCTCCCCGCGGGGTTGGGGCGGCTGCGGGCGGGGGCGGGACCTCCCGGGACGGGCAATACGGAACCAGCGGCGGTCGCGACGGGCGGCCCCGCACGTCCTCCCGCACGCCCTCCCGCCCGCAGCCCGCCGCCGTTACCGGGGCGCGGGGGACAAAGCGCCGAGCGACGCGCCCCGCAGTTTTGGTGGGAGTTGGATGGGCTTTGGAGGAGCGGTGGGGAGGACAGGAGAGCCCGCAAAGTGGCGTCTACCCGCCCCGCACCGTCCCGCCGCCGAGTCAGGCCGGGGAGAAACTCGGCAGAGCCACGGGCTTCGTCGTTATTGTAATTAATTAACATCGTCGCCATTCTTTAGGCTTCCACCCATCGGAGATACCCCGAAGGAAAAGGTGGAGATGCAGCGGGACGCCGCCCCGCACCGCGCTGGCACCACCGCCGTGCCCCCGAGGCGAGCTGCGGGGTTGCGGGGGGCGGCGGGGACCCGAGTGGCCCCTCGGGACCGGGGCTGAACCGCAGCCCTCCCGCCAGCCCGCTCCGAGCACCAGCGGCTCCTGCCCCGTGCCGAGCATCTCAGCAAACATCCATCTCCTGCGGCCGAGGGACCCTTTGTGAGACACCCCCCGGCTCTTGGGTGTAAATTGGTTTCCACCCTTCCTAACCGCAGAGAAAACCCCGAAGGAACACCAAAGGAAATAACTTTTTAAAGTCTATTTTATGAACGAATCCCTTTAACCGTTTTTTGCCCACACTCGGTTCCAGCAGTACCCTGCTTGTGGAGAACCAAGCCCAAAGGCTCAGGAGGCACATCCTTTAATTTTTGAACAAGTAAGGAGAAGTAGAGTCCCCCTCTGGCTTTTTTTTCTGAGCACGAGGAGCAGTAAACAGCATCCTCATAAAAGGATATTTTTATTAGTATGGCGAGATGGATATCTGAGAATTTTCCAAACTTAATTCTCTGCTTTCTCTGTGACACTCCTGTTGTCTGGGGGTGATTTGCACCAATGATTACAAAAATACATTATTATTAAACTTCTCCCCAACTCTTACGGACAAAACACCACTAAGCATATAACTTTCTGAAGCAATGCACTCCCACTATGGATTTACTAGGGGGTTTATTGTTTATTTTACATCGTTCATTTTATTTTTAGCACCAGTCTGGTTGCCAGCAGCAGCCTCCCAGTGTGGGTGCACAGACTGGGTCCTGCAGAGGAGTGAATGTCAGAGCAGGAGGAACATGAGAGAACAGTTCCCTTTGCAGACAGGGCTGTGAGGATGATTCTTCTGCACCTCAAGCTAAGAGCTGAGCAGTGAACAGTTACCCAAAAGTGCCAACTAATCCAACTCCTCTGGCTTCTGCTCCTGCACTTGACATTTGGTAGTAAATCAGTTGAAAGCATTTCAAGAATCATTGAATTGTTTGGGTTGAAACTGATCTTTAGTATCATGGAGTCCAACCATCCCCCAGCACTGCCAGGGCAGCACTGCCCCGTGTCCCTCAGCACCACAGCTCCATGGGGGGCTTGGAAACCCCTCCAGGGGTCACAGGGACTCCACCCCTGCCCTGGGCAGCCTTCTCTCCAGGCTGAACAAACCCAGGTTCCTCAGCTGCTCCTCCCCACACTCCTGCTCCAGCCCCTTCCCCAGCTCCACTGCCCTTCCCTGGCCACACTCCAGCCCCTGAATGGGAGTGAGGGGCCCAAAACTGACCCCAGGATTTGCAGAGTGTCCTCAGCAGTGCCCAGTGCAGGGGGATGATCCCTACCCTAGCCAAGGGAGGAACAAAGGACAAGTATTCCCTCTGGCACCAGCCCTGCTGATGGAAAACATGACAAACACCATTTGCTGTCAGCTGCTCGTCACCCTGCTCTGCTGCCAGCTGCCCAGCTCAGGAGGCTCTTGGCTGGACTCCCCATTGCACCTCATGACCCCCCTATCTGGGGCTTGTGGCATCTCAAGTGACTGAGTGGGAAAGAAGAGAAATGAAGTAGGTGATGTGTAGGTAATGGTGCTTAGAACTCAGTGTGTTCAAAGTTATTTAGACAAAACACAACCTACTTGCTTGAAGTGATATCTATTTTATGATGAGGAAAAAAAAAACCCAACAAACCAAATTAAGAACTCAGCCCTTCCTTCCTCGTGTGGTGTTTATTCCACCAACACATGCTTTCCCTGCTTGCCAGATCATTAGCAAATGTTTTAAGCAGCAAAGTGAAACATGGTGCCATTTGCTGATAAGGCAAAAACCATTTGGGCTCCGAGAAATGAGAGGAATGTGCAAGGTTCAAAGAAAATAGGGGATGGAAAAAGAGAAACTTACTGTAAATATTGATAAAAGTTAAGTAATACTGTAGCAATTAATGCACATTCCTTGTATATTCCATAGCTCTGGGAGGCAGGCCTGTGAAAAGGAGTGCTGTTCACTGAAACGAAGCAAAAGCAGCTAAGACAACAGGAATCTGTGCTGCAGGAAAAGCATTTCAATCAGGCAATGACCAGCTTTCAAAGAAAAGTCAGGTTTTTAGAGGTAGTTGCTGCTGGGCTGTCGTGGCTCAGCCTCTGCAGACAGTCTGGTTTGGAGCCCTGCTTGGTGTGCAGTGTGGTAAATTGGACAAGCTGCTCAGATCACCATTTGGACACAGAATGCACATGAAAATACTTGTTTGCAGACACCCAGAGTGAAGCAAGTGGAGGATGGTGGTGGTAGAACCCAGCCACACAGTGTAACCCAGAAACCCATTCACAAGCTGTTCATTAATTTATTTTTTCATGTACTTTGAATATTGGCTTCAACTTTCAAATCCCAAACGAGCAAGTTTTGCAGTGAGCCCAAGAGGAAAGTGGTTTGCTTCTGGATGTACCTACTCCAAATATGCCAGATCTCTCCAGCTCCCCACTCCAGTCTTAGAAAAGAGTCTCCTGTGACAACAGCTCCTGAGAAAATGGGAGTGAGTAATAACTCCTAAGCTCTATGAAACAATTTCCAGGGACTCAGAGATGTGCAGGGATCATCACGGTTCACACACAGAATTAATCACATCTTCTCTCAAATTCTAGCACCCTTTGTTCTGAACAATCCTCCTTTCACACTGAAAATCTTCATCCCAACCATCGTGTGCTTGCACAAAAAAGGCACTGAGGATACTGGTGGCCTCCAAAAGTAGTAAAACCAAGATAAATGCTCCCTGTCCCATGGGAGTTCTGGCTTCTGTGTGGCTATAATAAGGATTAAAATAGGATTTCAGTTTACTGTGTTTGTGAGGATGGTCAAACACTGCATGAGAAACCCAGTGGGTCTACCCAATCTGAGGAGTTAGACTGTTAGACCTCATTTTCCTCCTGCTGTAGGAATCCCAGGCAGCTCCACTCCCAACACATCATCTCTGCATCTGTTAGAGCTGCAGTGGAAAAAGTACTAAAAGGGAAACAGATATGTGGAGGTGATCAGTTTCCCAGTCCTAAAATACAGGGATTTAATCCTAATTTCTGCAGGATGCTCAGCAAGCAAAATCCTTCAGAGCTCTGTCTCAGTCACTTTTAGAGAAGCCTGCTGTATATTTTGTCTTGTCTCTCAGCATCATCAGATGGAGAGACTTTTACATATAGGAAAATAAGATTTCTGAAGTACTGCTTAGTTGTTGTGGCTCTTAGAGGTGTCAAGCTTTGGCTTAATCACTTTATATTTATCTAACCTTTTTATTTTCACGTGGTACACTGAAAATCTTAAGTCATTTGTACAACTTTTAATCCATAAATGGTGATTAAAAAACTCTCCCATGTACAAGCTGACATCCACTAGAGAGATTTGCTGTTGCTTTTCAACAGCTGAACCCAAACAGCCTTTGTAAAGGAAACGTTCAGACATTATCAGTGAAAAAAATGGTTTCAGCTCCCCAAATGTATTCGCAGCATAGGGGTTGAAAAGGGTTTTGTTTTATGGGTTTTGTTTAACGTGGATCTCCAGAAAGCTGCAGAACCACATCTCTTTGAAAGGTTTCTGATGAACACTAGGATCCAGGTCCTCACGTGTGAAACCTCTATGTTTATGTATATTTTTTATTTAGCAATCTAGGAAAAATAGAATTGGGATGGATTTTTTTTACACTAGGGCATTGCTTTGGGCTTGGGCAAGAAAGAAGCTCCATCTAATCCAGAGTCATTTGATATAAAAAACATCCTACCCCCAAAACTATTGCTGGGCTATTGAAGTTTTGGGGTTTTTTTTTCCTTCCTGTCTGTTTTAAATTGCTGGATTTTGCTCCTGCCCTGCCACCTAGCAGACTGCCTCTGGAAAAAGCCCAAAGCTCTGCTAAGGAAACTCATTCAGTCAGATTTGTTTAACTCTTCACACCAACATTCCAGATGCTTGGCATACCCTCCAGAATGAGCTCCTAGGAAGTATAGAGAACACAGATATTAAGAGCACAGTGCCAGGCCAGCTTTTGGAGGTGTCAGCACATCAGTGCAGGATGCCCAAGGCATTCCATTTTTCCCCTCTAAGGCATTCCATTTTCCCCCCATTGGAAATGAGACCTGAAAATGCAAACTGGCATGAACTTGCACCCACATTAATTCTGCTGTGTGTGTTTCTGTGTTTATCTCTTTGACAGGCAGCAAGGCACAGAGTCCCACAAAATCAATAGCAGCCTGAATTCCTTTGGACTCTCTGAGGACAGCAGGATGGGCCAGCTGATCAGAGGGACCTGCCTGACATCAGCTGGCAAAGCTCTGCCAGTCTCTGGAGCTGTGTTTGACGTGGCTGCTCTCTGGAGCTGGTTGTGGTGCAATGGAATGCTAGCCTGACCTCATCAGCTCGGGTTCCTCCCTGGCTTTTGGGAAAATAGTTGGGCAATAAGAGCTCCTGCTGCAGTGACCCCTGGCACAGGCAGAGCCCTGCAGGCACAGCTGGGTGAGTTGAACGTCAGCTTCATTGCTCTGTCTGGGTTAAAACAGGGGAACAGGCTTTCCAAGTAGTGCTGCTGTATCAACTCCATGTTAGCATTTGTCCAGAGCAGCCCCAGCAATGCTGGCAGGGCTGGAAGCCTCTGCTGGGAGGTCAGGCTGGGAGAGCTCGGGGGGTCCAGCCTGGAGAAGGCTCTGGGGAGACCTTCTGGGGCTTTTCAGGGCTTCAAGGGGCCTGGCAGAAAGATGGGGATCAACTTCTGAGCAGGGCCTGTTGGGACAGGACAAGGGGTGATGGTTTGAACTAAAAGAGGGAGATTTAGACTGGAGAGGAGGAGGAAATTGTTGCTGCTGAGGGTGGCAGAGCCTGTGCCAGGCTGTCCAGAGAGGTGGTGGCTGCCCCAGCCCTGGCACCATCCCAGGGGAGGTTGGCCAGGGCTCTGAGCACCCTGCTCTAGCTGCAGATGCCCCTGCTGACTGCAGACAGATAACCTTGAGAGGTCCCTTCTCACCCAGACCATTCCCTGATTGTATGATCTGTTTGCTTGCCTGTGTGTTTTTCCAAACTGCTGCTAAAGGAATGGACTGAACCCTGTCTCTCTGCAGCCCTCCAGGAGTGCCTTGGTTTGTTCTCACTTGCTGTGACAGCAGCCAGCAAACCATGGACCTGGGAGAGATCCTGTAAGAGAGGGAATATTTATCACAGTGATTTGCACACATGCGTGATGACACACACAGGAGCAGCTGGGTATCTCTAACAGCCCTGCTAAAAGCACAAAAGGAGACTTCAGAGTTGAATTTCAGTGAATAAAACAGATGATGCAGTGGTCTGAACAAAGAGAGATTTGCATTTCTAAAGAATGTTGATATTTATTACAGTAGAATAGGAAAAAGAAAAGAAAATAGAAAAAAAAAAACAAAACAGAGAGGAGGAATCCATGCTGCTTTAATACTAGTGGAGAATTCTGACCAGTAAGCCCATACTGGAAAACTCTCGAGTGCACGAGCAAGAACCAGTTAGAGCCTAACCCTGCAAAAGCAGAGGCTGCACAATAGCTGTCAGTGACTGCACACAAACCAGAGGCACTAGAATGGCCTTCCATGAATGCAGCCGTGCTCGGGCCAGTGTCACCAGAACTGCAAAAAAAAAGAGAGTTTTCTATGCCATCGACTGCAGAGTGCAGCCCAGTCCCAGTGTCCCGAGAATTCAGCTCCAGCTTCAGCACCTGCGGTGGGAAAGGCAGAAAAGAAGCTCCATCTGGTGGTGTGGGGGGGATTGTAATTGCCTCTGCTTTTCATTTCACTGCCAGAGCATCCTTCTCCAGCAGCCAGGAGGTGAGACAGGAGGGTGGCCTGTCCTGGCACACAGGGGTGGAAAAAAAGCCCATTATGGCTGATTCTCATAGTAAGGAAACAAACCATTCCTCAGTTAGTTGTGTTATAAGAAATTAACTTTTTTCAGTGACCAAATGGCAATGCTGTTGGGAAAAAAAAAAGGCTGTTTCCTCTCCAACTGTTCTGGCTGTAGCAGATCTGCAGCATCTCAGTATGAAAACCAAAGCAGATGCTTTAATCACATTTTTAATGCAATAAAATGCCTGCATTTTAGGGAGCTGCCATCAGTAATTTTTCTGACATTAGGAGTCATTCCAAATTTGTGCTGCTGTCATGAGTGCAGGAGAGAACTCTGAATCTTTTCAGTAACACATAGAGTCTCAATTACCAATTAACTTCTGGTAGGCAAGAGCCTCAATTAGAAATTGATTTCTGATCCCTCTCCCCTATGTACTGTGGTTTCCTCGTGACATAAACCCCCTCAAGAAGAAAAGGTTTCTCTTGGCCAGTGCTTTTATTTAACTGGGAAGCTTGCAAGGTCCAAACTGTCCTAAACCAAGCTAACCATCCACGTCTTCACTGTCTTTCCACTTCCCTCAGTGAAGAAACCAGTGGACATTGATCAAGTAAATGACTGGTTTTCAGAGAATTACACATTTATTAAATCCAGAGGAACCAGGCACCAGAGGTGTTGTGGCTGTTTCTGCTTTGGCAAAGTGATAATAGCCAATAGCACCCCTCCTTCCATCAGCCCTCAGAGAAGCATTTTGCCTGGAAGAGACCAAGATCACCCAGGATTTGACCACCCAGCATCCCAGGGGTGTCCTCACCAGCACGGGGGGGGACAACCCCTGTACCCCTCTGAGCCTTAACAGCAAACAGCTCATCCAGGGATGGCAGGGCAGCATCTTCCAGGGGCAAGCCTCAGATCTGGGGAGTGCCACGGGTGGTGTTTTGCAAACTCAGCCCCACACCGTGCACAGGGACAGCTCCAAACCAACCCTGGGATGCAGGGGAGGGGATGGGGAGGATGGAGGTGGAGAGGGGGGCACCCCACAGGAAAGAACTTTCTCCTCCTGCTCAGATGGAGCCTCCTGGGTTCCAGTTGCCCCTTGTCCTGTCGCTGGCATCATTACCCAGAGTCTGTCCCCATCCTCTTGCCCCCCCAGGGCTCGCCCAGCATTGCTCAGCTCCCCTCTCAGGCTGAGCACCCCCCAGGGCTCTGGGATGCAGGGCTCTCACAGAGCTGCTCCAGCTCCCCCTACACTCCCAGTTCAGCCCAGTGCAGCGCTCCCCGCAGCCCGGCACAGCCAGTCCCGCACATGCGCCCGGCCCGGGGCCCGCCCCGGAAAGCGGCTCAGTTGGGGCCGGAGGTGACGTCGCCGCTCCCGCAACCGCTCGGTCCCGCCGCTGACGGGAGCGGAGCCGCGGCCGGGAAAGGAGGGTGTGTGGGGGTGTGCGGGAGAAAAGGGCGATGTCGGTGTCGCCGCTGCGGAGGCTGCGTCAGACCCCGCGGCACCTGCTGCTCTGCGAGAGGGGCCACGCCGGGGACCCGCGCTCGCGCCACGCGCAGCACGTGCGGGATCACGCCTACAACTGCCGCGTGAGTGGCGGGACCGGGCGCGAGCCGAGGGGCTCGAGGGGGCTGAGGGGGATCGAGGGGCTTGAGGGGGCTCCAGAGGCTTGAGGGAGCTCCAGGGGCTTGAGGGAGCTCCAGGGGCTTGAGGGGGGCTCCAGGGGGTTGAGGGGGCTCCAGGGGCTTGAGGGGGGTCTCCAGGGGCTTGAGGGGGGTCTCCAGGGGCTTGAGGGGGGTCTCCAGGGGCTTGAGGGGGGGTCTCAGGGGCTTGAGGAGGCCACTGCACTGCTGGGCTCTGCTCTGGGTGATGCTGCTGGGGCAGGGGTGGCACCAGGGGATCTCCTTCCATCCCTCACCACACTGGGGTTCGTTCTTCTGAACAACTTAACGTTGTGAAGATAAATGTTCACCAGCTCACTGTGCTGTTGCAAGCATCAGTCGTCATTGTTTAGCAGCTGAGAGCTCTGCTTGTGGCAGACAGCCTGTCTGTCAGTGGCTGCAGCTCCTGTGTGTGTGCAGACAGATCACTGTCTACTCTCCATCAAATTCTCAGAATAAAGGGTTTTTTTGAGGTGTGAAGTGGGCAGGAGCAGGGGGTTGAACCTCTGCACCACTCGTGTGTGGGTGTTGGGAAGCCTGGTCATTGCCCTGGAGTTCTCTTGGTTTGGAACACCAGGGAGGCAGTGGGACTGAGTGCTGCTTAGTAAGAAAAACTAGGTTTTCGTGCCTCTTGGAAATTGATTTCCTACCTTAAATTAGAAACCTGCTGGAGAAGTTGTGGCTGTGACGTGCATCTCACAGCTTCAGGTTTTGTTCTGCTGTCTGCTCACCCTCCTCACTTCAAAATACTCACAGAGGAGACTGCAGTGATTCCAGAACTAGTTCCAGTTCTACTTTGGTCTCTGCATTTCCCCCTGTGATTGCATAAATTAGCCAGTATTTCTGGCACGGGCTGAAGGAGATGTGCAGAGTGTGATGTGAATTGAGATTGTCCTGCTGTGTAAAATCCTTGCTGTGGCAGCTCAGATGCTCTTCAGTAGCATGTAAAATGCAAAAACCAGATAAAATCTTTGCTGTATTTGCAGACTTTTTACTAATTAATACATTTTGAAGACTGTATTTTGAAATTCTTCCTTACTCATCTCACTGTGGTGTAACACACGAATATAAGGTTTTTTTCTCCTTTTATTTCTTGGTTTTCTTTCAGAACAGAGGTTAGGATGTGAATTACATTGCAGATATGTTTCTAATAGGTGTCTTTTCTGATCCCTGAATGTGGCCTGCTACCTGAAGTGCTGAAAGGTGCCGTTGCAGATGTTGGAGAGTACTACCTGCTGAAGAACTTGCCAGTCCACGAGTTGGTGGCTCATGAATTCATTGATGCTTTTGTGAAGAAAGGTAAGGAGCTGACTGGATTTTTCGTACCAACTATAATCTGCTTATTCTGAGGAGAATCTGGAAGAGAAAAAATCTGAAGAATATTCAGTATTAATTTCTTTATGTTTGTTCTGTTTTATGGTGTGTTCAGCTTTTTTTAGTGCATCCAAAGCTTCCATGCCTGTTCCCTCTTAATTTCTCCCTGTTCTATCTGACTTCTGCAGCCCAGCTGTCAAGAGAGGTTCCACATTTCCTCACATTTATTCATCTTCCACATCTCACTTTTATGCCAGTTCTTGCAGAAATCAGTGTGGTGCTTGTCATGATTGATTGTCTTGAGGTGAATTTTGTCCTTGTCTGTCTTTAGAGGCTGTGGATCCTCATGGGTTTCTGTTTTTTGTTACAGGTTCATGCTATGCACTGAGCTACAACACAAAAATTGATCAGGATAATACTGCAGCTCTGCTACCAAAGGGTGAGTTTTGTGTTGTATTCAGCAATACCTGAATATTGACTATGGTCTGTCTTGGGTTGGTTGTTTTTTCATTTGGAATGATGTCAACTGGAAAATTTAAAGCTTACTGTGCTTGCCAGCTTCATCAGAAATAAATGTGAATTAGATATATATTTTAACTTGGTGGTTTTTTTCATTCATACTGTGAAATAGTTTATTTAATCTAAAGGAAATTAAAAAAATATCCACTTCACTTATGTATAATATCAGATTGTCAGTGCTTCATAACTGCCAGTGCTGCTGAGGTTGATTGTGAACACACTGCATTCCACTGTCTTGTTTCCTACTGTCTGAAAGACAAAAAAAAAGAAATTTATCATCACTTTCTAAACAGTCAGTGCTTATTCTTTGAGAATGATGTGACATATTAAAATACTTTATTGCAGTTCCATCAGTTTCATGGCAGGAATTTGCATGCAGAGAAAGCAATGAAGCTATTTTGGGTTTCATATATCCATATTAAATTCTGTTTATCAATGGATGAAATAGGAACACAGACTGGAGGAGCTGATGGTGTGTGGCAGCCATGGTGTGACTGTCCCACCAGTGACACAGCCAGGCTGGGGGACAGCTGGAGGAAACTGAGGCAGCAAAGAGCTGTGACTGTGTCAGGAAGATGACATCCAGTTCATAAAACCTCTGATAAAAAAGAGTAATTGAGTTACAACATCTGGAAACCCACTGAAGTGGAAGCCAGGAGTCTGGATTTCATGAGTAATGCCATGGATCCAATCTGACATGGCATAAAGTAGAGGAACTAAGTGGAAGATGTGATGAAGTTTGTTTTATTTTCAGGAAAGCTCATCCTGTCAGTGGATAAAGACACTTATGAGGAGCTTGGACTGCAGGGCCACCCCTCTCAGTACTCTGGCAAGAAAGCAGTGAGATACAGTGAGTGCCCTGCCTAAGAATCCACACCTGGCTGTGGAGCACCTTGTTGGGATCTCAAACCACAAATGCTGACATGGCTCCTAAATTTGGTTGTTGTCTGGGGGGTATTTTTCCAGATGCACATACAAGGGCTGCATGGAAAAAAAAACCCCACTATTTTTTCCAAATAGTAACAGTTCTAAGGGAATAAATGTGTGATCTTTTGGGTATCCAGTGGAGACCCTCACCCAAGAGTGCTTGGAAGGGGGAGCTGTATTACACTGGATACTTGTGGAATGGGAGTGTCTACAGATCAGGTCCTTGGAAAATGGGAATTTTTATCAGCTGCAGTGGAGACTACTGAGGGCAGTATTTGTTAATTTTTCATTTCTAAATAATGAAAAAACCCACTGTGCCATCTCAAATGTCTTAGAGCTTGCAATTCTTAATGGGTGTTAACATAAAAACTTTAGAAGGGAACTTCAAATAGTAAGAATTTTGGCAAGATGGGAGCTTACTGTTATTCATGTTGTCCAGTGAAATATCTGATGACATTTCCATCTGGAAAATAAATGTAACTTTCAGCCTGGCACCAATTCATCTAGAAAAATGAGTTGCAAAGTGTCACTGCCACGTGTGAGGCTTTTTATGTTAGAACTCCCAATTTTTTAGTGCTAATAGCTTGCCTAATTACAAAGAGATACTAGAGGTGCTGTCCGGGGATTTCTGTCACTTATCACAAAGAAATCTGTCCCTCCAGTCACTGGAAGGCAGTGCCAAGTGAGGGCAGCAGGAGGTGAATATTTATTTACATAATGGGGAGTCATAAAGTATCTGACTGTGCAAACATAAAGATCCCGTGGAAAGGAAGTTTAATGTTCTTGGATTTCTTTGTGTTCTCTTTGTTGTTACTGAACTAGATATTTCAGTTAGTTTCAGTTGAGTAACAGCTGCTTTTGTCCATTTTTGCAGTCATAACTATTGACTTGACTGCTTCTGGCTTTCACCTTGATAGCAAGAGACACAACAGAGTGCTGTGGGCCCTGAGAGACAAGAAACCTTTACAGTTTGACTTCTTACTAGCATGGGATCACACAGGTAATAAGAGCTATGTGTGAAACTGACATGACGTGCAAATATTTCCAGTTCACTGCTCTTTTCTAGTCACTTTCCAAGGGCATTTTTAGTGGAGGGCTACATTAGATTAAAAAATGGAATTTTTTGTTTGTTTTGTTTATTTTGGGAGAGTCTGGACTGCAAGCCTGGGAGGGAGTTAACTGATTGAGAAGTTAAAGCTGTTTACAGGCTCCTTTAGCACTGCCCCCTGTGCCTCTGTAGTCCTTCATGTTCCCATCCCAGCCCCTTTTAAGCACTAACCCCTCCTTGTTTGTCAGACAGAAATGGTTCAAAGGCTTGCAGTTCCCATCCCTGCAGTCCTCAGGCAGGAGTCCCAGTGAGCACTTGCTACCATAAATGGAGACAGAAATCCAGCTAAGGTGGCAGATCTGCAGGCTCAGCTGGCTGTGCTGCCCCTGGGCTGGGAGCAGGATGCCTCTGGGGCTGCTCTGCTCCTGGTGCTTGTGCTGCCACAGCAGCTGCTTGCAGGGAGAACAGCATCCCTCCTCCTCCCTTACATCCAGATCCAGTATTTCCCCTCACAGTTACATTCCTGGAGCCTGCTGCCAATAGGCAGTGCAGGCTGAAGGAGAATCACCTCTTCTAGCACACCAGGTTTAAATATATCCCTAAAAAAAACCACTAAATTAACAAGAATTCAGAGTCTGCCTTTCTTTGTCACTGTGCCCTTTGGTGTTTGAGGGGTGAGTAAAGTCACACTCCAGATTCCTCTTTCTGAGGAGTTAGTTGTGTTTTTTCCCCAGTCCATTCTGTGTGGATTTTCTCCTGCAGATCTACACTTGTTGCTTTAGAGCTGCACTGAGTTGATCTTGCACTAGTTTTTATCTAGTTTTTTAGCAAGCTGGCCATGTAATGGCTTTTGCCAAAGCTCCACAGCACGTGTGCAGTGTGACACCCTGCATTATCCAAGGTTTCCTGGATTGAGCAGTGCTGTAACAGCTTTTTGTGGTGGTGTGTTCTTCAGGTGCAGAGGGACCAACGTTGCCATCATACTTTTCAAAGCACCAGATACAGGCCCTGAAGCCAAAAGTCACATTCAGCACCCTGAGGGACTTGCAGTGTCCAGTGCTGGAAAGCAGTGAGCTGGAGGGCAGGGCAGAGGAGTCCTGCAGTGCTGAGGAGCTGCTGGAGTGGCTGGGAGCTGTCTGCAACCAAGTCACCTTGTGAGTAGGGGGCTTTCCCTGACCTTTAATAGCCTTGATGTAAGTCCCAAGGTCCTTAAGGAAGAGTTAAATCAGAATTCCTCCAAGGGGGGAGTCTGTTATTTAAATATCTGTGACATTTCCCACTTGAACCCTTCCAGTTCTGCCCCTGTCACCCTGGGGGGAGTTGGGGAGGGGCTGGGGGCTGTTTGGGTGCTGCCAGGGTTACCCCACAGTATCATGACATCTCGTGGGTTCACTGCTTGGCCATTATTGCTCAGAATTCATCTAGATGACTTAGATAGCAGATTGTTATCTTCTGGGGGCTTCCTGTGGAAGATCTAAAGTATATTTATTGTAGCTGTGTTTGTTTCTTTGTGTTTTGCCAGAGACAACAAATCGTCCAGCTTCTTATCAACCTATTGCTGTCCTGAGCCCAGCACTGTGGTGGAAAAAGCTTTTTTGTGCACAATCACAGGCTTTATAATTCCTGAGAAGATCATGCAGCTATTGGAGCAGCTCTGGTAAGGGCTGACAGTGCAAAACACATGTACTCTAGCACTCTTTAACTTTCAAAATCACTGGTAAATACTTTTTCAGCAGTGTTGTTGGAGGCAAATAGCAAAATATACAAAATGAAGAGTTTTTAATGAGGAAATGGGCTGAAAGCTTAATGTTGGTATAAGAAATAGGCAATAAACAATTTTGGATGCAGTTTTTTTTAAGCTCTTAATTACAGCTCTTCATTTTGTCTGCTCTGTTGACATTAAATGGTACAGCTGAGCATGCTGCCACACTAATGACTGGTTGCCTTCTCTCCTTCCTTGCAGTGGCTATTTTGGTGAGCCCAAGCTGGCCTGCTGGCTGACCCTGACTGTGCATGGCTTTGCAGACAGCCCAGTTTCCTGGAGGGAGAGTGAGCATGGATTCCACAAGGGAGGAGAGAACTTGTACAGCTTTGTCATCTTCAGAAACCTGGACTACTGGCTTCAGATGGCAGTGGGAACAAATGATGACTGTCCTCCATAAACCCACCCACAGGAGTTTCCTGCTGACCACATGTTACTGCTTAGAAACCTAGTAAGGTAGTTTAGTATTATTACTTTAAAAGTAATTTAGTAATAAGTACTAAGAGGCTATCTATGGTTTTTAATCATTTATAACCCCTAAAGGATGACCTGCAGTGGAAGGGATGGGGTTTTGTTTCTTCACTGTCACGCAGTGCCTTCTGAAAGACTGCACAGCTCTGGCTTTAAGAAGAAAATAACATTTTTGAGAGTTTAATTTCTCAGGAATTGGCTGTAGGTGGTTTCCTTTTATCCAGGAGTAACTTTGGAGTTTGAAAGTTAGTTTTACACATTGCTAGCCTAAAATATTTGGGTGAAAACATCATTTTGGCTTTTTATTCTTTTCTCTTTTTACATTAAAGATCTTCATGGTTAAGGCATATCAGCCTACATGCTGGCAAATAAAAAAGGGGAGCTGTGTTCTTCATAATTTGGGGAAAATTGGTGAGAAGCACCCATCAAGCAAAGAAAAATTACAGGTTTACTGGCCTAATTTGGGGATTTTGCACATCACACCTGTCAGCTCAGCTGCAGCTTGCTTCCTTAATTGACCTACACACACCAAATCTCTGCTTGTAAAACACAGGGCCTGGCAGGGAGGGTGGATCTCCAAAGCCAGGGGCAGCAGTTGGGCTTTATTGTGTTTGTTGTCTCTGTTCAGGGAGGAGAATCATCCTGGGTGTGGGGTTGTGTGGTGCACATCATCCACCTCCAGGCACAACCCCTCTGGTTCAGGTTTAGCTGCCCCTTTCACAGACACAGCTCTGCTAAACCTGCACTCCTTTGCTTTCCAAAATGGCCCTGCCATGAGACACTTTAACTCTTAGAAGTTGGGTGAGCTTTGGAGCTGCTGCAGTGAGGGTGCTCATCCTTCCCCCAGGCACACAAACATCCTGCTGGGGGGGGGGAGAAGCCACCCAGAAGTAAGAACCTTGTGTTTTTGGATTTATTTCCCTTCTTAACTGCTAGGAGTGAAGTCTGCATGTCCTTCCTAGCAGGGCTGGAAGGAGTTAAGCAGCTCCTGGCCTTGCTGTGCCCAGGCAGGAGCAGGTGCAGTGAGTTTCCCATCAGCAGGTGGCTGCAGGGAGCTGGGGGTGGTTGGGAGTGGCTGGGGCAGGGTGAGACCCTCACCCAGAGGGCAGGGAGCTGGGAAGCAGAAGGGCAGCTCCGTGGGGTCTCTGCTGGGTGAGTATCCAGGAGATTTTTCTGCATATCTAGGGCATTTTGAGGTGGGGGGATGGCTGCCTGTGTGTCCCACCCACGTGGGCAAGGGGCTGTAGATGTTTTCAGAGCTGTGTTGTAGGCAGAGTTCTTTGTGCTGCTCCCTGCAGCCCTGGGCTGGCCTTTGGTGGCTGTTTCCAATGGCTGGTCCAGCTGAGGAAGGGATTCCATCCCTGTCTGGGGATCTTGCCATTTCTTTGAGACATGGAGTCAGTTCTTGGCTTTTCTGTTTTCATTAAACTTGTAGAGAGTATCCCTGAACCCCCTGTGCCTGCAGAGGCTGCAGCTGCTCTCCTAGCCTGTGAGATAATCCTGCATTACCCAGACTGCTCCAGCCTTGCCATGCTCCATGGCCTTTGTAGCTGCCCAGGACAAAAAATGGGGTGGAATTCACCTGTTTCTTGCCAGACAGAGCTCTGTGTGTCCCTGGGAGGCTCCTGGGAGAGAAGGAGCAGGAAGGCTGGGCTCAAAT
>VYZU01080302.1:8894-19936 GCA_013401355.1 Ceyx cyanopectus
CTCAACATTGATAGGCATGAAAACGACTCTCCATAATGAGACACAACAATGGCTTTGTGGCCAACATGCTTAGAGGGAAAATGGCTGTTCTGAGTGCTTGTTAAGGGAGATTGATTCAAGATAAAAGAAATAAAAAAGATTATGGATTTCCAAAGCAATTACAATTAAACCTGACTAGCACCAGATGTCACCAGTTTAAAGGGAGCACAGGCTGAGTGTGCTCACCTTCCTAAGATACAGTGGGGACATTTAATAATAAAACTCACTTATGCATAAATTTTGGCTTCTGCAGGGTTAGGCATCAACTGAGCAAGGTTTTGGATGAGTTTAATGACTCAACAAAGGAAAAGGTTAAGATTCTGAAACTGAATTTAGAAGCAGAAAAGATACCACCAAGACTAGACTTGTAAATTGAACTCCTGCAGATGCTGTGACTATCTAGGGGAACCAAAAATCTGTAGGTATTATCCAGTCATTAAGATTCCACAGACATGTGGAACCTTTTTAATACAAATGCACAGACCTGCCCCATCTCTTCAGTCTAACAATCACCTCAGTGCTGAGGCTGCCAGTGTTCCACAATCAGCCAGTACCCTACCTAGACTTCCTGAGATCTCTGGGCAAGGCCACAGGCATTATCTCAACTGAGTCAAAAGTCCAATACGTTCTGATAGGACTGTTTTCTCAGAGAGACTAACCTGCTTTAAAACAGCCATATGGAGAAAATTCCTGCATGAGAAATGGAAGTGGAAATCCTCTATCTTGAGCCTAGACTAATATGAACTACCATCTTCTAACAGGATACTGATCTGGATACCTGCTGTTGTGGATAGAACAAGTTTTATCTCTTACTGTTCAGCGTTTTAATGCTTAGGAGTTAATCTCTGCTGTAACCTCAGTTCATTTCAACATAATCTGTAGGAAAGAATCTGTGAGGGGGCAGTTTGCTTTATTTTTGACACAAAGCCTTCTCGCTTCTGCATATTAGTGTGTTTCAACTTGTAAGGTGGATGGGGGTTCAAAGCAACTGTGAGCTTCTATCCATCTGCATTTCCTTATCTGTCTTTGTATAGGTTTTCAGCTGCTTTTGCTGCTGTATTTTTAGCTTACCTTTGTATTTGTATGCAACAACAGCCATGCTAAATAAAGATTGATGCATACAAAGAGTAATTGAAAATCTGAAGAAATAGATGTAATAAACAGCTTCTTTATCTTCAGTGCTTTGCAGTCATTTAAATACATATCATTTATTTTAATAAGTCCACTGTTTTCACTGTGATTACAGACAGCATATATATTAATTGCAGGACTGAGGCTAAAATCTAGAAATGACACAACTGCACTAATATCTATTGTTGCTTGCAGAAGAAAGGTATGGTATTTGCAAGGTATTTAAGACATGTTGTGTGCCCTGGACAGAAAAAAATACTGAGGCACAATTTTGCTTTTGTTGTGTCCAGTTGGTAACATACTGATGAAATAAAATTGCTGCTGAAGTGCATCAGACATGTCAGCAGTAGGCTTTATTAGGTCTCCAGATAAAGCACAGGAAAAGGCTCCTTTTCTATTTCTGCTTCTTAATTATTAGAGACATTTTCAAAACACTTCTTAGCATCACATCTAGCAGACTTCTTCATAAAAAGAGCTGATAATATGTTTACCAGTGACAACATGGAGCTTTCTTTAATAGCAAAGTAATGAACAAAAATGCCATGACTGTGTGTTTGAGAGAATTTTGCTGGTTATTTCCCTATTGGGGAAATCTGAATGAGTATACTGCAGTCTGAAAGGGAATAAAAAGTGAACTCAGGAAATGGGAAGAAAGAACATGTGCACTCTGCCAATGCCCCCTTCATCTTTCAGTCTAGAGCTGAACAGTAAAAAAAAAAATCAACTGCAGCCTTCATGCAAAAGCAGGCAGAAAATAGATATTCTCAGAGTCAGCCAAATCTTAAAGCTTTAGAGATAAGGACAGTGCATTGAATTAAAACCAGGCTCCAATGCGTGGCCAATGTACAATTTAAAGATTAGTACAATGTTTTTCATCTCTCTGTTCTGGCAGACCACTGCATTTTGAATCAGCTACAGTTTCCAGGCAGCCTGCAAGCTTGGTCCTCACAGGCATCACCACCTCCTGTGACAAAGATGTTACCGTCAATCCCAGTATGTAGCAGTGCATCTTAGGAAAAAGGCTGAAGCTTTTCAGCCTACTCAAATGGTTAGACATTTCTGACTACAGTTGCTATGGGAATACAGCAGTAAAAATGAATCAAGTCACCCTGAAAATTAGACCACTAAAGAAACTTTTAAAATCTCCACTGAAATGTCCAGTGGTGTTAAATCTTACAACTGTGTAGTTATTTTAATAATTGAATAACAAACCATTTCTCCAACATCAGGAAGCAGTGTAAAGGGCAGCAGCAGTATCAGCAGTATCTTACTGTGAAGATGGTGTATAGAAAGTGCAAATAATATTATAAAACTTCTATAAAAGAATAACCAAGTGGAATAGGATGAGGTGGGTTTTTTGTTGTTTGTTTGTTTTTCTGGGAAAAGGAGTTTTACATTTGTATGTATTCTTATTCTTCTTTCCTTTGTGTAATTAGCTGCCACAGCTCAATATTGCCAATATTAGACTTTGCAACTACTAGGAGTACAGGACTGACTATAAGGAAAGTATATGTGGTGTAATAACAATCCTCATGGGAAAATCCTCTTTTTGATATTTCAAATGAAATTCATTAATCCACAACTAATTATTGCATTATCTATCTATGCAGTGCACCTGTGGGAGGAGGCTGTCTAATGATTGAGTTACTATTCTTCCAAATTCTAGCAACTACCTGACTCATCTGTGAATTTTCTGTATTTCTTTGTAGATCTGGACCTAGACTGCTCTGCAAGTAACTTGAGTTTAGTTTCTCAGGATAACACAACGGGATACTTGAAACCAATAGAGCTGCTGTCCTGGTGTTTAGTGGAATTCAGGATAGGTGCCCATATGCCTTGAACAACAGAAAGTGAAATATGTGCCATGAAAGAAAAGGATTTCCAGAAGCCACTGTGCTGAGGATGAAATACTGATATTGCCAGCCAGGGATGCTCAGAAGCAATAGGAACAAGTTGAGTCTCTGAAAGGTAGGGACACATCAAGTCCAAGTTCTAGCCTATGGGAAATGTCTGTTGCTGCTCAAGCACCACCTACTAAAGTTTTTTTGTTTGTTTGTTTGTTTTGTTTTGTTTTGGTAAGAAGTCCCTTTTCATAAGAAATTAGGATCCTCCCCAGAGTATCCATTTTCATGATGATTAATCTCTCTCTCAAGAGACCCTCTTTAAAGTGTATGTAAAAATTCAGTCCCTGTTCTACATTGTGTCTTCATATAAATAATGAACAACTCCAGCAGTAGCTCATTGTATGTGTTGGCCAGGATACTAACCTAGGGGCACTTGGGTTCCAAGTCACCTTCTTAATGAATCTTTTGAATGTTTATAACAAATTGCTTCTTTCCACCAAGAGCTCTAGGAGAGGGAATAGGTAATAGAGCCTATGGTGTCCTCTTATTAACCATGAAGGGAATCAATAAAGTGGAACAGATTCAGGGGTTATGGACTTTCTGGAGAGCTGATCAGGCATTCAAAACAGCTCCCACCTTTCCACTGCCAGGAGTGGGGTATTTTCCCAGCATGTTAAAGTGTCAAACACTAAAGTATTGCAACCCACACAGGGCAAGGTAACATTTTTTTTGTATTATACTTGAAGACCTGAGCTCCTAGAGTCAATCTAAGTTTTCAGCTACTGTAATTGTCTCTCAAAGCAACAGCTTTGTCAGTATTTTGGTCAAAAAATGTGTTGAGTAGGAAATGAGAGAAGACCTTGACTTAAGTTTGTGAACAGTATTTGTCCTTTTCAATCTCAGCCATAGCAGTATTGCACTTTGAAGCCTTTAAACATTAACCAAGAATAAAGAACATTTTCTGCTGTTTGGGGCACTCGTGTTACATGACCAAGGTCTCTTAGCAGTTGAGAGGATTATCCTGATTCTCTCTTTCATCTTCCTTTGGTTTGCCAGGCACAGTCTTATCACATGTAGGCTCCAAGTCTCAGTAGAGGGTGGATTGCCTTTCCCTAGAGTATTGGGCGTTCTTGATGTGATTACATTCAGCTTTTTGTCCTCTTCTGAGTATTATGCACAGATCATGTAGCAATTTATGACAGCAAGAAAAAAACTTTCTCCTGTTTTTACAAAGGAAAAGGGAAGAGTGAGCCAAGACCAGGGGTGATCCCAGCTCAGGCAGTGCCATCCCTGGCCAAGGCACAGGTCTGCAGTACCTGAGCAGGGCAAGCAGAGGTGGGGGCTGGTAACAGGGTCCACCCACAGCCCCATTCAGAGAATTTCATCAGGAGCAGCAGGAGACAGGGGTGAGGACATGGCTGCAATATGGGTCTGAGGGGTCCACGTGCGGGATGGGACAGACACCCCTACAAGTTGGCTCAGGGGCTCAGGCCTGAGCTGAAGTGGAGCTCCAAGGCCCATGGCAGAGGACATGGGTGGAAGTCCCAGGTGAGGCTGGTCTACTGGTGCTCTCAGGGCTCTGACAGTGATATTTTAATAAATCCAATAGAGACCAAATTCCACACATTTATTTATGCTCCTGGGTTTGTTTATTGCATCTGTCCTATCAGTGACTTTGTTTTTCTGAGTTTCACATGCCAATTTATGATCCAAATATTCACAGGAATCATGTTTTTTGATCATTAAAAATTTCCAAAAGGCTTGCTTCCCTTCATTGCCTTCTTTTTTTTCTGAATGTGCTGTATCTTTTGTCCTTGAGCTTACAAAAATAAAAACTTCGCTTTGGATTGTGTCTCATTAGGGAAGGTCTAAGACAGCTGGTAAACAGTGAAAAGCTCAATACCTAGAAATGTGGTAATTCTTAAAACTAGAGCACTGGCACAGTTTTCAGAAAGCTAGTGCTGCAACTCTTCAATAATGTGAAAGTGATAAGGACAAGAGGGTTAACACTCCCACTGTGTTAACAGTGTAGTTTGGATAACGTAGGTGTCAGTGATGAAGATACAATTTCTTGTGAGCAGTCTTGTCTTGAATTTTACTGGCAAACAGGAGGGCAGGAAAAAGGCTTTTCTGAAACTCAGTTCTCAGAAAGTGTGTGACAGTCACTTGACTACAGGGCAAGGTAAATACATTTGTTGATTAGCACAAGGAAATTCCTACTGGGTTCAAATTTAATTGTATGGAGCCAGTCTCTTTTCGGGGGTACACTCAATGAAGGGGCAATGGGTACGAACTGGAACACAAGAAGTTCCACATAAACATCAGGAAAAACCTCTTAATTTTGAGGGTGGTGAGCATTGGAACAGGCTGCTCAGAGAGGTTGTGGTGTCTCCTCTGGAAACTGTCAAACTAGCCTGGTTGTGATCCCATGAAACCTGCTCTAGGCAAACCTGTTTTAGCAGTGGAGTGGACTAGATGATCTCCAGAGGTCCCTTCCAACACCTACTATTCTGTCATTCTGTCATTCTGTATTTAATCTCCATCTGATATTTATTAGTGGTTATTCCAATCAAAGAAAGAACTCCAGTACTTCCTAGGAATATAAAAGAAAGGTATATCTGTAAAACAAGATTAAAATAGCTTATTTAACTTCAGATTTTCTGCTTATTGGTCTGATAGAAGTTTAAAACTGGTTATTCAAAACACTTTGACTTAAACTAGTCTACTCACATGGGGTCTATTTGTCACCATTCCTTGTTACTGCATGTACAAATTTTTCATGTTGGCAACTGAAGGCTGCAGGAGTTTAAACCTCATCCTGGAAATGCTTGTAACTTTTAATTTCCACTCTGGCATCTACGACCTTTGTTGTTGCTGTTTTCTCTGTTCTTGTCACTAACGAGGAAATATCTGTGTTATAATAGTAGTGAGGTTTCATTGAGCTCATGTCTTTTGTTCCATTGAGCTAATAGGTCACCTCTGTTTGCAATATGGAGTGATCTGCACCCTGGAGTAATTTTGTGGGGCACTTCCTAACACAAAGGCAGATAGGAGAGATAGGAGATAGGCAAATAGGAGAGTCCATTTATGAAAAGCTAAACTAACCTTGCAAACCCACTTTAAGAAATTCATCTGGCTTTAAATTAAAACAATACTTTGAGTTTTACAGTCACAAAACTGAGCAGGGAGACACAGCACAGTGTGCATCACAGCCTCTGGTGCTGAACCCATTACTCTGAAGGAGCCTGCAGATCAAGTGCTGCCAATTCACATATGAGCAGGTATAAATTATTGCAGTAATAATTTGAAGCCCTGAGCATCATGTAGTGATTAGATACTATTTATCATGTGTGATGATACCTAAAAAAAAAAAAAAAAAAGCCACAATCAGCATTTTATAAACATTACTCAAAATTTCAGTTCTGTTTCAAATGAGAAAGCTGAAATTCATTTTACAAAGTGATTGTGGTGGTTTAGACCCTATGCAAACAGGCAGCAGCCACCACAGCAACCCCTAGCAGGACATATGTACATGGAATATAGCAGTCCTCTCTGCATTTCCTCAGCACTTGGCAAGAGAAGGGATGCTGAGGGGCTCTGTGCAGTGGAGGGCCAGATGCCTCAGCTTCTTCACAGAGTCTAGGTGACAGCTGGCCCCACGATGGGCCATGCTCAGCCTCCACAAAGCTGATCACCTCAGTTCCAGTGCCAGCACTGAAGAAGACATTAATTCTCTCCTACCTTTTTAATCTGCCCATACTGTACATCCTTTGCCCATCATTCACATAGGTATGGGACAGGCATAATACTAGCACTGCATTTATTTAATTTCTCCACCTTCTACTTATGTATAAAGAGGAAAGATAGGAGATGTTCCTCTGTAATTTGTAGTTCAAAGACCTCAAAGTGGTTCATGGACACACTAGCAGAACTAATAAACCCTCAGGTAGCTCTTTGTCACTTATTGCAGCATGTTCCCTGTTATAACCTGAGCACTCACTCTGTCCCTAAGGTAAAAGCTGTGGTGTCATTCCTGTAGTGCCTTTTATTTTTTTCTGAGCCTATGTTAATTGCTTGGAGAGTGTATTTTTCTCCATGGTTTTGTTTCATCACAGTTAGCAGGTCCATCTCCACATAGGCCTCAGGCACCTGTTACCCAAACCTTCTGTTCATTAAAGATAGTTCTGAAAAGAGTGCAAAAGTGGAAAATGCACATGGAACTGAATGGTATACATGTATTCTTAAACTGTTTTAGGTTTGGCTGGTTAAATGGAGTTTGCTGCTTTTATTTAAAACAAAGGTTTTATTTTTAGGCCATATTTTAAATGACATTGGCATAGAACTAAATCTCAGACAGCTTGCTGGCTTTGGAGTTCAAAGATACATCTAGGCAAACTCAAATCACAGAAAATAATAGTTTTAATGTTGCCACCTGTGTTATCTAAGAACAGCTCAAAGAACCTGATGATAACCTATCAAGAATGCCTTCAAAGCAAGAAAAAGCACAAACTATTCCATCATCTTCCAAAAAGTAATTTTTATGGTGTTCTGAAGCCCCTGAAAAATAGGTCTCTAGACTCAAGTGCTATCTCATCTATATTGCCACAAATATGTCTGAAATACTCTAAGCTCTTTGAAAACAAAACAATCTCTTCATAGCATGTAAGGCAATTTAGACTAGTTCTTCTTTCATTTTCTGCTTCTCTAGATAAATATTAAGTACTTAGAGGCCTCACAGTGTCTAAAGCCAGTAAGATATTTCACCAAAGTTCTTTAGATCATTTGGAGTAGTTTCCATCTTCTTTCCAGAACTCAAAAGCCATTCATCTCAGAAGACAGGGTATTTAAAACACTGTCTTAAAACAACAACTTGTCCTTGCTGGCCCTTTACTGACAGTTTTAGCACATCAGACACTAAAAGACAAACTCCCAGGGGCATGGGACACTGTGATTCTAAGATTCTATTTGATTTCCGAATGTATAAAACAACAAGGACAGTTGTCAAGACTTTTCTCTGGTATTTTCTACACTATTTCATCAGCAAATTCAAAAAGTGATTTTTTTTTTTTACCTTCTTTTGATCAGATAAAATGCCACTTTCAAGTGCTGTATTTAACTAGTGTTCTGTTACCCTAAATCTTAGAGCACTGCATGAGGTATGTTTGCTCTTATTATCAACAAATCCATTACTATACAGTAGGAATCAAGTATATTTAGGATTTTGCCTTTGCTACAAAACCTTTTTTCCACCAGCATTTCGATAACAGGTTTTAAAAAACTGATGTCAATGGTAATGGAAAAGAAAGAAAAAAAAAGACTGACTCCCTTAGAAGTGATTTGCTAGTGATTCCTAGTGATTTCAATGGGAATAATTGGCCCAAATCTACCTGCAGTGCTGCAGCACAGGTAGATATACATGGACCAGTTTATTTTTGAAGGCTTCAGCTTCCCATTGAGGTGAAGGCTACAGTTGCAGGGAAAGCAGAATATAACGGTGTTATTTTATATATTTTATTTTATATAGTAATGCCTCTACTCTGCACTAGTGAGACCTTGTGTGAAGTATTGTGTTCAGTTCTGGTCTCCTCAGTTTAAGAGGGACATGGAAATACTAGAAAGTGTCCAATGGAGAGATATAAAGATAATTAAGGGACTGGAACACTCTTATGAGGAAAGGCCGAGAGCCTTGTTTAGCCTGAAAATAGAAGTCCAAGAGGGGATCTTATTAATGTCACCAATGACAAGACTATGATGACTTCTTCTCTTTAGTGGGTGAGTTACAAATCTAGTCATAAAATCCAGAAATCCTAACCCCTAACCCTTAGCAATGCCACTGTTTTCTGCATAGAACAGTTAAAGCCAACAACAAAGCCTAGTCAGAGTAAGTTTCAGTGCAACTGGAGAGTAAAGGTTCTCTGCATGCCAAGAAGAAACAAATGGGAAATACAAGAAATGCCATTCCCAGAAGGACCAATTATCCTTAGAAAGAATCCACTAGCTACTCAAAACTGATAAGCATATTTGAGCAAGTTCTATATTTTTCACTTACATGACTTCAAAGTGGATAATCATTCTGGTCATCTGTGAAGAGAATGAGTCTGGTCTGGTTTTTTTTTTTCTGTAGGCTGTTTTTTCTCTCTGTTACAGTGAATAGTTCTGAAAAGCAGCATTATGAAACGAAACTTGTTAAAAGCCACTTAATTATGTCAGACCTTCTCTCTATCATCATTTTGATAATGTGGGTTTTAAGAAACTGCTGACATCAGTAATGGAAGAGAAAGAAAAAAAAGTTCAACTCCCTTAGAAGTATTTCCTTGGAAACTTGGAGCACCACAAAATCTATAGCAAGCCATATATTCATATATATAAAAAGACCATTGGGAAAAAATGTCTTGATTTTCAATTAGTTTCTTCTTCACCTCTGAGAAGCCAGTATCATTGATGAAAACAGCCATCTGGCTTATGTATCACTGCAGGCAATCTGTTTTTTTGCCCCCCCATATTGGTATGCTATGCATGAGTTGATGACTTTCAAAGACTGTGAAAAGTTTATCAGTGATTCAGGGAGAGTCCATTCTTTGCTACAGTAGACAGGATAAAACATTATAGGTATATTACTCTGAATGTATTTGAAATTAATGTAATCTTCCAGTCTGCATTATGCATTTATTATACATTAGTAGTAAATAGCACTAATAAGTAGTAGATGTCCTCCCCACTAGGTGATTATGACCATTCCTATGAACAAAATAACTAATGTAAAGAAAAGTGAAGGGGAAGACTGAAGTCAAAATGCAGCAGGGTAATTCTTTCTTGGTGCTCATGCTTCAACAATTGTTTCAATAGTGCTTTTAGCAGGACAAGACAATCTGCCTGCTTAGGTTTGTCTATACATGTTCCATACCTTAGTATCCAAGCAGAGTCCTGCTGTGCAGTCTTACAGCTGCATGTTGCTTATAGCACCTGCCAATGTTAGAGCCTAACCTTCACTGCATCAGAAAGGCATTTAAGGACTTAAAGTTTGGAGTGGAGATGAGTTGTAAATGCTCCTTCCAGTCTTTTCAAATTTCCTTTGAAATGTAAGCATTAATATTATTTTTTGCCATCCTCAGTTCATATTGATTTATGCAGCAATTTACCTTGTATGGATTATTGCTTTTAAAATGTGCAGATTGGCCACTTTTGAAAAAATCCAGCACACTCTCTTAAGGATAGTTATTTTTCATTCATTCTAAATCATTGCACACAGCTTGCTTGCTTTATTTCTTGTAGTTGAAAATTAATCTTTCTGAACCTCATACTAACCATGTTTGCCCCAACATGACAGGAACTACAAATTGCTATTGGCCCACTTTTAGTTTGGTAATTGCAGTAGTATAAATAACTATTGGAATATCTCTAACATTCATGTGCTGGTTTAGTTTGACATTCTCTTTCAATTTGACAAAAGAACTGAATATCTAGTTTCTTTTTTATCTATCTGTACTTTTAGATACAGATATCAGATACAGATATCTTTTTTGCACTCACACTCACCTCTCTTGTGTATGCTATTGCTAAGGTAGTTCCTACACATAGAGGGGCAAGAGGTGCTGTACAGATTGTTCTCAACTGCTCTTTCCTCTCTGAGCTCTGGAGAATGCTTTGTTGCCAAGAATGAATTTCTCTTGCAACCTCAGTGCTGTGCTGCATACAGGTAGAATTTGTAAAATCAGGCTGTTCTTAGAACTACTGATTCAAAGAAAACTATTTCAAGTCCAGGTTGTTTTTTTTTATTACTATTTGCAAATGTGTCCTTGAATTTTGCTCTTTGTCTAGCATGTTGTCTGTGGAGCTTCATTACAAAGCAGGAAGTGTGATACTGAATTTCACTCTAAGATACTTGGATAAGTTATCTGAATAGACACTTTGGGTGAAAAAGACAAAATGCAATGACATAGTGACTGTATCTATTAATGTAGAGTACTTTTAAAAATTATTATTTATTTTAAGTACCTGGTTTTGTTTGGTTTTTTGTTGTTGTTTTGT
>VYZU01080304.1:0-21443 GCA_013401355.1 Ceyx cyanopectus
GCCTCACCAGACCCTCTGCACCAGGTCTAAATGCTTTTTGAACATTGTGGTGAGGAAATGAGAAGGATGCTCAGGATTATCACACATATTAAGTAGTGATTCTTACTTCTTTGCACTGGGAATGTGTTTTTTCATGTAGTCAAGGGCATTCTGAGTAATTCCCTTCTGAAGGATGAGATCTTTCAGCTGATGGCCGTTGCTGTTGTTCTTTATTCCTGCTGCTATTTTACAGAAGCAGTCGAGGAAAACTTTATCATCTCCACTGTGCTCCTCATCATACCTGAACAGACAGAAGAAATGGTAAATGGGAAGGCTCTCTGTAATTCTCCATTATATCATCACTGAACACACGTATCTACTCCAGCTCAGGGACTCAGAAAAGCTCCTCAGACCCTTGTCACCTCAGAATAAACTCTAAAGCCCTGTTTCTCCAGCTACAAGCTCACAGATTTCTTTTCAAAATGGCTTAGAAGCGAAATAGGAAATTAAGCTTATGCCCCAGGAATCTCTGAGGCTTTGCATTACATTGAAGCAAGCATCAACCAGGCAAAAAAAATAGAAAAAAAAAGAAGAAGGTGTTAGAGACTTGTCAGTACAACTGATAGCACGTGCTTTGAGGGGAAAGATGACAACATACTTATCAAAGTTGCAGTAGGGCTTGAATCTATCAACCAGAATCTGCATCTTCTCCATCTCCCCAAAGGACAGGTAGGGGATGATGCGCAGCAGCCCCTGCAAGACGCTCAGGTTGGAACGGACAAAAGTGCTGTTGATCTGATCAAGCAACATCACCAGCTGGTCTTTGTCACCCGTCAGGAGGAGGTTACCCTGCAGAGGAAGAAGAGCATGGCTTCTGGTCAGGAATGCCTACTCTGGTAGCTGGTAGGTTATAGCAGATTGGCCCCTAAGATAGCCTGAGAAGGAACAAAACCCAGCCTTGTACCCAAGTGTCTGTGGAATGGCTGTAATGACTCCTGTAGCTGACAGCTGACTGCTTCCACTGACTATTAAATGATTGTCTAGTCAAAAAGGTCTCACAGTTCCAGCCCAAAGGACATCAGACTCCTATACACCAACAGTTTCAAAACACGACTGAGAAACTGTTCTCATTCTCAGTGCAGTCAAGATACTGTTTTCATCCTCAATTATCTGGAAAATAAATCATGTTTTCAACATGTACCAAAAAAAGCCCAAAGCTGAACTGTGTCTTTTCTTGTCTGTCCCTGGCCTGTGGCCCAAAGCAGCAAGGAAGGGATCCAAGTGGTGCCTAATCCACCCCAACTGTGCAAGAATCATCCCAGAGAAGCCTCGCAGAGCTCTGGTTCCAGGCACTCCTCCTGCCTCACCCCCACGGCCTGCTAAGACACGCCAGCTACGTCACAAGGGCTGGGCTCCCACTCAGCACCTCTCTCCAGCTTCTGGAGCACAGCATCACTGTCTTCAGGTATTTGCATGTCTAGGATCCCAGTCAGGGTTTCCATTCACGTGCTCACCTTGTCCTCGCTCAGAGGTTCCGCATTGGATTCGTCCAGGATGATCTCCATTATGCTCAGCACTTGTTCTGCCACAGCTGCTCCTCCACTGTCCTTGCTTTCCTGCTCAGCCACCAATGCCTGGAAAAAACAGCAGCAGTTACTGTAACAGCAGCAGTAACTGGTTTAAATGACAGCCCTCCCCACTCCAGGTCGCTATCAGGTAATACACAGTGCCTGTGCAGAGGTATTTCAGATCTCTTGTAGCTGTCAGAGGCAGCACAACAGTCAGAGGCAGTTTAAAATCATCAGAAAACCCTTTATGAAAGGCCAGGTTGTCCTTACCAGGTTAAGAGTTCCCAGCATGACATTCAAGGTGTTCATCTCTGGCTTGACCAACTGCTGGCGATTTATTTTCACCTTCACACAGTAACTGAACAGTTTTAGCAGCACCTACAAAATGCAGAGTGGAATATTTTACAGTGCCTTCAAAATGCACAAGAGGATTTTGCTTCTATAGCTCATTTCCAGACTTCTGGGATAAAGTATAAGCCATATATTCAGACCTGAGGACAGTTTTGATTTTCAAGTAAGACCAAGGCAGAAAACAATCCCTCTAGCAAGACAGGATTTGGTCTCTGACCCACTCCTCAGCTTCTACATATTTCCCAGTCTTTGCAAAGAAATGTTAATCAAGAGGAATGGGAGAGGGAGAGAAGGAATTTCACAGGTTTTTATGAATTAGTGAATTGAAACCTCTGCTCCAACACTTAAACTGTATCAGAAGGCAGACAACTAAACTTCAGAAACATTTGTGGCATCTTCCAGCACATAATTCTGCCCTAGTGAGAGCACACCAGGGATACTGTGTCCAGTTTGGGGCTCCCCAGTTAGAGACAGGGATCTCCTGGAGAGAGTCCAACAGAGGCTATGAGGATGTCCCCTGTGAGGAAAGGCTGAGGGAAATGGGGCTGTTGAGTCTGGAGAGAAGACGACTGAGGGGATCTGACTAATGCCTATAAATATCTGAGGGGTGGGTGTCAAATGGAAGGGACCAGTCTCTGCTCTGTAGTGCACAGCAATAGGACAAGGAACAATGGGGATAAACTGGAGCAGAGAAGGTTCTGCCTCAACATGAGGAGGAACTTCTTCCCTGTGAGGGTGCCAGAGCCTGTCCCAGGCTGCCCAGAGAGGCTGTGGAGTCTCCTGCTCTGGAGAGGTCCTAACCCCACCTGGTCTGCTCCTATGTGACCTGCTCTGGCAGCAGCTGAGACTCACAGTTAAGAGGTGCCGGCCTTGTTTGAAGTCCTTGATCCCAGTCAGCCTGTTGAGCATGCACTCCAAGCCTCCACATTGGGCCATGACACCTGCCATCTTGTAAACTTCTTCCTCATCCTCCTCTTCATCTACAGGACAGACACAGGTTGTGAAGAGAAGAAGCAGCTACAACATGGCACCCAATATGTGCAGCCCACAGGGGACAAAACAGGGAAGGAAAATCAGAGAGTGCAGCAGGACACAGTTATCAGCAGTTCAAGTCACTTTGACTGTATCAATTTGAACAGAACTGAGCAGGACTACGATGAAGGGCAGGCAGAATGTTCCCAGTGCCACACAACTGTTCACATTTAAAACAGAGACTTAAAGGGTTGTTCAATCCTCCTCCACTTTAGGTGAAGCAGGTAAATGCAGCCCAAACAACGTCAGTCAGCTTTAAGCTCTGCTGCTGTATGGATGACAGTGTCAGTGCAGAGCACCTCTGATTTCAAACCTAATCCCAGCTTCCAGGAGACAGGAGTGTTACCAGTGGTGGAGTCGAGAGACTCGATGAATTCCTCGGTCGCATCTCCCAGCAACCCTCGCATGCGGTAAATGATCCTCATGGGCTCCCCCTGCAAGAGACAGCATCACAGTAACTACCCCCCTGAACACTTCTGCTGCTGTGCAGTTCTCCCTCCTGCCTGTTCAGTTCTCAGTTCTCCTTCGGGCTGTTCTGGCTGCAGATGGTAACAGAGAAAGCTTTCACTCCCTCATTGTCCCCTTACGGAGAGGAATTAAACCCAACGGCACCTGCAGCATCACCAGTAACTCATCTGCTGGGCTGGCCAGCTTTTTATTGCCAATTCAATGGACAGGGCTGGAAATAAACAGCCTCTTCCTACTTACATCTCCTCCAGCAGTTTCTTTTAGCAGCAATGAAAGACCCTGCCAAGGAAAATGTGTCTGTCTCCAGAGAAACACCTGCTTTCCATGGCGACCTGTCCTTCTCAGGGCACTACACAGCACACCTGGGAAACACAAGGATCAGGCACAGCCCAGGAAAAGAAGCAGGAGAGGCTAACTGGATGAGTGCTTTCAACTAGATAAGATCTGCAGTGATGGAAAACAAGGAGTAAAAAGCAATGTAATGATCTTTCAGTAAGGCAGTATGTTACTGACAGGGCCAAATGCACCAAAGCACAAGCTGTGTGCTTTTACTTTGGGAAAAGGCTAATTTTCCAGCTGGAAATACTGACAGTGTATCACAAAACTTTCCATTTTAATCCATAGGTCTGAATAAAAAAGCAGAAAAAGAAAAATCCCAGATTTGGGAGCAGGAGACCTTAGGAGAGAAAACCTGTCAGAGAGCTCACTAAGCCTAATGTGCAATAAGCAGTGCTTAATGTCACAGCAAATACATAAGCAGAGGGAAAGCCCCGGGGGGAAGATCTGCTCAAAGGCCACTCCAGAGACCAGCAATTAACACCGCAGGGGCCCTGGTAAAATGGCAGATGAACAAAAAAAAAGCCCCACAAGCCTTCGAGAGACAAGGGAAACAAAAAGGGGCCCGAGGTTGCCTTCCTGGGAGCCTATTTCCCAGGGAGCTGAGCTGCAGAAGGGCTTTGCAGGGTGCACACAAAGGCAGCCAGATGAGCTGCTCAGCCTGGGGGGTGGGTGGCTGAGCAAACTCTGCCTCTCGGCACCAGCGCCACGGCCTGGGGGCTGCCGGGCACAGCAGCAGCCTCGGTGCTGCCAGGGGCTGGGATGGGGCAGCCCCAGTGCCCCCAGCAGAGCTCAAAGCAGAACACAGATGGAACCCTGCACCTCGTGTCCCAGTCCGGGTTGGCACCTGGCTAAGCTGTCACTGTCAGTGAGCTCTGGGCTTCATTTGGCAGCACAGAAAGCTCTTTTACTTCAATAAAGCTTGATGAGGGTCGTTCCCCAGCACCAGGTGTTTTGGTTGAATTTTTCCCCACACAGCTAACAAATGGGTTTAGGGAGAGGTTTCAAAGGTGACTGCAACTCAAGAGTCAATGAGGAATGAACAAGAAACCCTGGGAAAAGGAGTTGTCTGATGACCTCAAGTGCTACTTGCAGTGCCTTTAAAGAACATACTTGTCACTGGCAAGATTTAGCCCAGTGGATTCCTTCTCCATGGGAGTTTATGCTAGTGGCTACAAGAAGCTACAAGAAAAGGAGGGCAAGAGCTTGCTCTGAACCACATCCAGCTCTGGAGCTGACTGTGACATGGTGGACTAGTCCCTTAAGACTGTTGGATGCATTTCTTATCTGAAAAACAGGCAATACAAACTACTCAGAACAAACTGGGAAGATAAAAGCTGTCAAGTTCTCAAGATCCCTATGGGAAAAGCACAAGAGCAGAAGTATAAAGTCCTATGGAAAAATGTTGGATGTTCCCTCTGCACAAGTAACCTGGGTTGGTCTCCAAAGTGCAGACTGATGGAGCAGTCTGGTGTACCTCTCTGGACAATTTGGGTGATTTTTAATTTTTTTTTTCTATTTGTGTTGTTGTTGCTCTCAAGGGCAGGTGCTTTGTGCTGCAAAAATATATCAAGATAACACAAACCTCATTAGTGGGACACCACACCTTCTTGTAGACCTCAGCCACAGGCAGATCCAAACTGATGATCTTATTGTTCACCAAAAGCTGAAAGGGAGAAAATGAAAGGTTGAGAAGCAGCTCCCATGGCATCACTATTCCAGCAATCACCAGCTGACTGGAAACTGCCCCCACATATCCTTGCAAGAAATCCACACGTGCTCATTCTCACCTCCATTCCACTGTCATCTTCCAGCAGAGCTACCAGGTCACAGTCCTGACAGATTTTGTTCTTGATGTCCCTCATGAGTGGCCCGATGCCAGGCTCATTACTGCTGTAGGGATTTCCTGGCATTCTGCCCTGTAAGAAGTCTTCCTGCTGGGGATCTTTCTCCAGAGTCACAAAGAACTCGGTCACTTCATTCTCCTCCTGAACAACAGCAGCAGAGGCAGAGTGAGTAACTCTTCCCCTAACCACACTCCCATTCCTTCAAGTGCTTTGGTCACTGGTGCACCCTGACAAGTGCTGCCACACACGTGGTGTTCAGAGGATGTCAAGCATTGTTTCATAAGCAAATTCCTCAAGGTGGAAGGACACTGGTGGTTCTGCTTCTGTGCACAGTGAGACACAGCAGGGAATCTGGATACTAAACCCCTACATTGGATACCATAACACTCCACTTCTACACTGGCTGATTTTCACAGTCACAGAGTGGTGATGGATACTCTCTCCAGTACATCTCTGTCCCTCCTGAATTGGGGAGACCAGAAATGGACACAATACTCCAGATGAGGTCTCACTAGGGCAGAGGGGGAGAAGAACCTCCCTCCATCTGCTGGACTCACTCTTCTTAATCTTAAATAGTCCATCAGGACTCCAAGGTCCTTCTCCACAGAGCTCCTCTCTAGCAGATCCCCTCCTAACCTGGACTGGTGCATTTGGTTGTTCCTTCCCAGGAGCAGGGCTCTATTTTACCAACATTACTGTGGACACTACTGGGGATTTTTTTTTTCCCAAGTACAAACAGTATCTAAGGGGCCTGAGTTGACAAGTGGGGCTTTCACCCCCACACTTACAGGGTAGATAATACTGCAGAGCCTCTCAAAGATGAAGACAGGAGTCCTGTAGTCATCCAGGCTGTAGCGTTTGGCAGTCTCTATACACACAGCCATAAAAGCTTTGGTTTCAGATTCTGTGCCTGCCAAGAACAGGAGGTATGAAAACAGACACAGGAGTCAGTTTTACAGGTTCCATTTGAACTCGGCATAGACAATAAATCTGTCTGCAGTAAACACCCTGCTGTGGTGCCCTCTTCTTTTGCATATCCACTGCTTCAAAGATGAAAGGCTATTTATTGGTGTGTTTACCAGGAAAACCCTTTGCATGCTTGGGCTGCAGTAAAGCAATCCCATAAAAAGGAAGAGGTTTAAATTCCTGGAAAACACAAGATGACTCCAGGAACGTTATTTACCTTTTCTGTGCCAAAAGGAAGTATTGGAAGGTCTAAAACAAACCCCAAAACCCCTCATAGATTCACAGAATGGTGGGGGTTGGAAGAGACCTCTACAGTTCCAGTCCAACCTCCCTGCCAGAGCAGGACAAAACTAGAGCAGATCCCTCAGAAATTCATCCAGACAGGGCTTGAAAGTCTCCAGAGAAGGAGACTCCACAACCTCCCTGGGGAGTCTTACACTAAAGAAGTTCTTCCTCATGCTGAGGTGGAACAACCCATGCTCCAGCTTGAATCCACTGCCCCTTGTCTTATCACAAGGCACAGGTGACAAGAGGCTGTCCCTGCCTTCCTGACACCCAGCCCTCACGCTTCTCCTCTCCAGACTAAAAAGCTCCAGGTCTCTCAGCCTTTCCTCACAAGGCAGATGTATTGCAGTCCCTTCAGCATCCTCACAGCCTCCACTGGGCTCTCTCCAGTTCATCTCTATCCCCCTTGAACTGGGGAGCCCAGAACTGGACACAGAAGAAGTTCTTCGTGGGGCTGTAACTATCCGCTGTGTCAACCTGGTGGAGCCAGACTCTGGATTTATAGACCTGAGGTGGTTTTGGGTTTTTTTGGTTTTTTTTTTTACCTGTTGTCATATCCTCCAGCATCTCCAGCAGCATGTCCTGGGTCTCATCAATCAGCTTTGTCCTCTGCACCACCAGCTTCCTCAGGCACAGGTAGCCATTCAGCACCGTCCCCACCAGGCGGCTTTTGAAGTGCCGTTTGATGGACTCCACCTCCACGAAGGAGGAGAGGAGACCTGGAAAGCAAGGAGAGAGTCAGGATGCAGGAGACAGACAGACAAGAGAGCTTGATGTCTTAGCTCTGAATTCCCATGGCCAGCAAACAGGGTAGAGGCTCATCCAGAAGCACAGTGGAAGGGCTCCTTCCCACTCCTGCTGCTGGGCTGTGGTCTGAAGCTCACTGCTATCCACTGAGTGGTGGGTGGGAGGCAAAACCCTGGTCTGAGAGGGATGCTGTGTGAGTTACACTGCCCAGGGCCATGGTGAGGGGATGAGGAGAGGGGGTGAGGGGCTCAGTACAAAATTCTGCACTTTTGGATGGTGTTTTTTCCATCACAAGGTGTTTCAGAAGCAGATGACTGATCCTAATATTGAGGGTAGGTCTGATGCTGTGACAAGTGGGGTATGTGACTGCTCAGCTCCATCACCACACTGGTCACTGCCATAGGAGAAAAATCAGCAGACACTGGGACTCTTTCCTGGAACATATTCCTCAACATTGAGAAGCCAAGCTTTATGGATCTTTGAAGAATGTGGAAGAAGACATGTGGAAGTGGACACCCAGCCAATTGTGCACTCCCTTTTCCACCAAGTTCTTGAAAAAGACAGACCCCAGAAGATCCAAAAAGAAAAGAAAACAAAAGAAAAGCTACCTCAAAGTAAGGAACTTATGTAGGAATCAATCAGCAGTGGGCTCAGGAATTGTACTGTGCAATAAACGTTATTAAGTGAGATGACCAAGTTTGCTCACAATATGTGACCAGAGTTCAAATGACTAAAACACTGACCACACACAAAGAAAAAAAGAGAAAGATCCACTGAGAGGTTCAGTGCTAAAGTGGTGGCAAAAATCCAACACTGAGAACTGCAACACACAGAATGACACCTCTCTGCAGCTCAGGTCTGTGCTGTTACAGAGCTACCATCAGGCTCTAATCCTACTGCAGGACTCGTGCTGATGCCCCCAGATACCTGTGAGACTCTTCAAGGCATATCCCTGCTGCAGATCCGTGCTGAGGGTTGCTTCCTCCAGGGCCAGTAAACGAGCTATTTCCTGAAAATAATTAACAGGCTCATTAGGAGAAGAAACTGCCATGCCCATCATGAAGCCAGCAAGCATCTAACCGAAAGGGACACAGCAAGAAACAGGGTGAGACAGAGAAAAAAAACCCAACTGCCACACAGCAGGGGAGGGGGAGAGAAGAACTACCCCAAACACCCAAACATCCTCCTTATTTCTCCCTGTACCCACCCTGTGCCCACTGCTTTGCTCTGGTGGCCCTCCACGGTGGGCTCAGGGCCACCACTGACACACAGGGTGTCACCTGCCTCTCTGGAGTGCACCAGGGATCACCACTGTCAACTCCTGAGAACTAACACTCTGAAGAATGCAAATTCAACGTGCTGCTTCTCCAACAGGCTGTAGCTGACACTCAGGGAATGGTAGCACACCTAATCCTCCCCTGTCATTAAGGGCTTTCAGAGTCCAGCCTGGCAGCTACAACAGCTTCCAGCTTGGACCTGGTGCCAAGTCAGCACAGCAGTATTTATACTCCTGAGCATAGCTTCCTCCAGAGCAGCCCCTCAATGTCCTTCTGGGAGTAAGGGGCTCAAAACTGACTCCAGGATTTTGGGGTGCCCTCCCCAATGAGTATGATCCCTACCCTAGTCCTCTTGTCCTCACTATGGCTGACACAAGCCTAGCAAGGGTCAGCAACAGGGGACAGAATGAAGAGATGAAGATTTCAAAGCAGACAAGTCCATACCTTAGTGATGAGGCTGCCAATATAGGGCAGAACACCCCGGGCTGCCAGGTAGACCTTCCAGTGGGCTGGTTTGATGAGTTTCTGATACAGAGCCAGGTACTCAGCAGCACACTCGCCAGCAATGCTGAGCTCATCCAGGTAGCTAGTGAAGAGAAACACAAGCTGACAAGCACTCCACAGTAACTAGAGCTATCTACAGCTGAAGGGCACCATGGAAAGAAAGGAAAAGCCTCCAGAAACCTGTCCTCACTGCTGTCCTCCTAGCTAACTGCATTACTACTATGCATTATTCAATGGCTAAAGTGGGATATTGTCCTAAAAAGGAGCTCTCCAACTCCTACTGGTGTCAGGTGGGGTAAGTTATGTCACAGATGCTGGAAGAGAGCTCACCCCATTATTTTGCTGTCTAAGAGGCAGGGGAAATGTCCACACAACTGAGCACCACCTCTGGGAAAAGGACAGATCTGCAGCAGCTTCTTGTGGAGCAGTAAAAAAGGGTTTCCCTACAAATGTACCATCCCAGTTCTTTAAGTTTTAGAATTCAGCCCGAAAGGACTGGAGAACCAGAGGTGTAGAAGAGAGAGATGTGAGTAAAGCTGGAAAGAAAGAGAGATTCTCATGGGAATTCAAGACCACTAATCCTGGAAGTACCTTGTCAGGAGATCGAGGACCTGCTGTTTGCGGCTGGGGATGGTGGCCAGAGCTTCCACAATGGTACAGGCAGCCTGCCTGGCAGCTTGGGTGGCAGGAGTGAACAGCACCTGAGGCAAGAGCACCAAAAGATGGTGTCATCTGATGTGCACAGATACACCAGGGACATCTGAGAGCATCAGGACAGTTCAGCGACCTGCTGGTAGGTTTGTGCTCTTCCAAAGATGGGGTTCTGTGGGAACACCTGCTTTGCTCACCCCCCAGAACCTTTGAGCAATGCACTGTGTAGGTGACTAATCCACATGCAGAAGAAGAAAAACTTTTCCCCAGGACCTGTGAACATTCACTGGCCAAAATGCAGCGACAAGGACTTGAAGGAGTATTTTGAAGCAATTCCCGAGCTGGCATCAGATGCAGCCAGTGACAGCCTCAGATGTCCCTGCTCATACCACCTGCAAAGGGCATCAAGTGTGGCACAGCAGCAGTGGAGTTCCACCCACGTGTACCTGCCGCAGCCAGTTGTTGTGCCCCAGCTTGAGATCCAGGGGACAGGTTCTCTTCCCACGGCGACTCATGAACTGCTTCCATTTCCACACGTATTTTTCTGCCAGGTACAGCTGGTGAAGCTCAGCTTTGCTGGGAGACTTCCCATTGGCATCTATACCTGCAACAGTGAACACAGTTCAACACGACTGGCAGCAGCTGTCAACTGCAAGCTGCCATTTTGGGGTTGTTTTCCCTCATTCTGGAACTCTCTAAACTCCAGTGGAGAAGCTGAGCAGCTTCTCATTTCTTTCTGCTGTCATTTCCACTTCTGCACAGAACCATGTTCACTTCTAAATCCCACAGCCTCTTGGGGAATTCAGACTTTCAGTTGGCTGGTGTGTTTTAAATAACAAACAAGTTTTCTTTTTACACACCCCCTGTTTCTCTCCAGGCACAGTGCATTTTCTGCTCAGGGTTGGAGCAGCACAGCCTAGAAAAGCCAGTGCTACAACCTCTGAGGGCTACACAATGAAATGTGAAGGTGTCACAGGTCAGAACACAACCCAAGAAGTACCTTCCTCATCCAACCTCATCAAACATCTACATTCCTTCACAAAAGTGCATGGAGTTAAAAGCACAGGGCTACCTCTGGCAGGGAGGCACTTTTTCCAAGCTTCATACGATGCTTTGGGGTCCCTCTTGAGCCACAGCTGAGCTTGTGCATGGATTTCATTGCTGTAAGGCTTCACAGTGGTGAGAGCATCTGCAGGCACATCCTAACAAACACAAAAACTCTGTGATTCTTCAGAAAGGTGCAGCCTGTTCCCTTCAGAGCAGCTCCTGTAGGTGAATCACTGGCTGTGTCTGCTCTGTGAATAGCTAAGTGAAGCTCTTGGGCAAGAGCAGGGGGTACAGTTTCTGTTAATGATGAATTAAGAGAGACACCTCATTCCACTAACTACTGAAATATCAGTAAATCCACCTTGGAGATCCCTCTATGATATCAGATAGATCAAAGCAGAAACATACCTTCTCCCTGGCAAATGTTCCCTAATTTAGGATATTGACAGAGGAAATGGTTTCCATTGTACATGCAATAAAACTTAAATTTACCATCCTGACTAAATGTAAAAACATTTCTAATTCCCTTGCAGCCCAGCTCTTCAATCTAAGTGGTCTGTGGATAAACTGTTTATTCCAAGTGAAACCAAATTCCCCATTTTCCTTAGTCAAAATAGGAGCAGTTTAACTATGTGATCTGTGCTTTTAACAACTGAATGGCATCTTAAACATACTCTGTTCTACTTGAATAGTGGAGTATGATTATCATCACAGCCCCACAGAGACTTAAGCTTTATCAGTAACAAATATCAATATAATTTTAATCAGAATTGTAGCTCTGTATTTAAGACTCTGAGTCAAAAGTTCTTGATTCTACTATGTTTAGGTGCTTGATGCTACAAAGCTGTTGAAAGCACCGAAATAACCAAGCTGTAGCTTTGAAGAACCTCTTTCCCCATGCCCTGAATATGAGTGAGGGATAAAACCAGAGCTCTGTTTTTCACTGTAGTGGTCAAAGCCACCAAAGAACAGTAAAAAAATGGCAGTGGTGACTTGCATTTTGCAGTCTGCAAAGACAAGAGTCATGGGACTTGTGCTTCCCTCATAACTGTGAAAGCCAGCCCTGGCTTCCTCACAAGGTTATTAATCAGAGATCAGTGAGCCAGACTTTAACCAGCAGATTTTCAGCTGCTTTGCTCAGCATCTAAGGCAGTACCTTGTTTTTCTTGCTGGTTGGAGCAGGTGGTTTGATCAGCTTCTGAAGAATGCGCAGGCACATGAGGGTGATGTTTTCAACAACCACTGGAGTCTTAATGTTCACTGCCATCAGAAAGAGGCTGAGAGCTGAAAGACAGACAGACATTTTCCTTCTGCTGTCAGATCTACTGATAGGACACCCCCACAGCTCTTGTTAGAAGTGTTTAGAGTTAGGTAACACCTCATATCCCCGAGCAAAACCATCATGTTCTCACCCAGCCAGAGATGGAAACCAATTACCTCCTATTACAGCAAGAGAGTGCTGCTGTCCCTCCCTTCACACCTCTGTCCATTCCTCCCCACTCCTCTTCAAGAGCCACACCACCCCAAGACAAAGCTATCAGGTTCTAAACCCATCCTTAATCCTTTCAGCCTGGCTGAACTCACCGCAGCGCAGCCGCAGCTCCCAGCAGCTGTCCTCCTTGGAGATGGAATCTGTCAGCAGCAGCATCTCATACTGGAGGCTGCTAGCCTGGAACAGAGACACATGTTCAAAGACCTGAGAAGCACTGGTGACACAGCAGTGGTTTTTGCTTTCTGGTTATTTAGAAGAAACAGGTTGAAACTCTCTCAATCTGAGTAAATCGAATCCTGTGTCTATTTGGGACAATGAACAACTGGTTTAAGGGAGCTGCAAGGGACAGCCAAGACAGGCAGAACTGCCTGAGGAAATTTAGGTGTTTATTTAATCACATAATTTTATGCTTTAACATTTAACTTAATTCCTACCAAGACACAAACATCTTCTGTAGCAGAGACCACGACAACAGAGAAGCCACAATGATGACAATACACCAGCAGTTACAGAGGGGCAGAAAAAAAGCACTAGGAAAACACTGGAGAGTCTCACCAAGTCTGGATTTGCCCAGTGTCCCTTCAGAGCAGCAGAAACCTTCCCAATGATTAAGTCATTCATTTGCTGTGTGGCCTCTGGATTGTCCCTAATTCCAGAAGGAAAGAGAGAACACTGTTATTTTGTGCTCACACTAAATACCAGAAGCCCCTGGGGTTTCAGCTTAGCTGATAACAAACATACAAGCAGTTACAGCCTCCAGATTGCTGGGGTATGACATCTCCCCTGCTCCTTTGTTATACATTTCTTAGTCGTTAGGATTCTTCAGCATGCAATCCTCAGAGAGGAATTCCCAGTGAGGGCAGGGCTGGTTTATGGCACCCAGTTTGGGACAGAGCTGGGAAAGCCTCTGTGTCATCTACATCAGGAGCAGAAGCACCTGGCTGGCTGGGTGTGCAGATCACACCAAACTCCTTCAGCTCCGCCTCCACGGCTGGCCCTGCCACGAGCACAAGGCTCTGCAGAGTTCCCTGGAATCCCAAGGGCTGGCCAAGCCCAACTCAGACCTCACCTGGTCAGACCTCACCTGGTCAGAAGGCACATGAGCTGCCGGACCTCCTCCCGCATGGCGGCCGCTCCCCGGCGCAGGTTGTAGTCGAAGAGCTCTCGGATGAGGCCCTGGGACACCAGGATGTGCCTGATGGCAGAGTTGGTGGCCAGGGCCCTCAGCAGGGTTATGCAGTGCTCGGTGACAGCCGAGGCACAGCCGTAGCATTTGGTGGATGAGGTGTGGCCACAGCCCAGGACAGACAAGGCACGGTACTGGCTGGCGGTGAAGGTGGGCTGCACGGTGGTTCGTGAGGACTTGGTGGCCGCCTCTCTCTGCTGCAGGTCGTATTCCAGGAGCTCCTTCCGAGAGGCAAACACTTTCTGCAAAGCCAGGGAAGGAGAAATGACCAGTTGGGGAAAGGAGAGGCAGCACAGAACTGCTGGTCCCCGTCACAGGTTATTTTCACTGTATGTTTCGTGGAGAAACTTTTTTAACCGAGTATCTCGGAACCTGAAATCCTCCCTAGGGTGGCAGACTTGGGAAATCCATCTGAAAGAGCAGCCTGGCTCCCAGGCACTGCCCTGTTTAAAGCTTTCCTGTCTACCTCACCTGCAATGTACCACTGGAAACGTGGCAAATCCATGGCATTAACAGTATTGTGTAAAATAACAATGGTATAAAAGCTCTGTTAGCTTTTGGAAATGGATATCCCTGCAAATACACCTCTGATCACCTATTGCTAATGCCATCATTAAACACAGAATGGCAGCACCTTAACTTCCCATTTCTGATACACCCCACATCAAACATATGACCCCAGAGCACTGCATACCTGGATGATTTTGGAAAGTTCATCAAAGGAATTCTTGCAGTCACCACAATACTCCTGGGCTAACTGCAGGATGTATCTATTCACACTGGCTGAGGTAGAACTGATCCCTCCGCTACTACCAGAGTCATCCTGGAACAGAGGGGAAAAACATAATCATATGTGGAGGGCACACAGAAAAAACAACACCTGAGGAAAGGCCCTTCAGCTGCTCTTGGCAGCATAAAAGGCAGTGTCTCCCCCAGGATGGGGTTCTGGGCAAGATCCATCTGCCCCCTGGTACCTGGGGCTTTTCAGGAGCTGCCTCATTCACTTTACACAGAAGGTTTTCCAGCTGTGGTCGGTGTCCCATCAGCTGGTGATACACTCTGTCTGCCTTGTCCAGGAGAGTGTTGATATTTGTCACTGCCTAAGAAGAGAAAGAAAAGGAAAGGGAACTCTTATTTGCTGTTAGGATGCACTTTGAATTCTACCACCACCAGCCTCCAAGAACTTCATCTCTTTTGCCAAGCACTGAATCGTGTCTTTTGAAGAGTTATGCCTTTGGTGAAGCAAGACAGTGAAAGAGGGAGCTATTGCTCCCAAGAGGAATGAACCTCTGCTGTCCCTAGCTGCCCTTGCCAGGAGCATTTCCTTCCTGAGCTGCTGCCAGTCTCACCTTCTTTCGATCCTCCTCGTTCTCGATGGGATCCACGGCGCAGCAGGGCTTGGCGTACAGCATGAAGTCGAAGCGAGCGTACTTGCAGAACCCACAGGCATTGCAGAGGAAGGGATCCTTCTCATCATAGTTAATGGATCTGAAAGGACACAGAAGCAGCTGAGCTTCAGCAAGGGAACTGAGGCTGCGAGTGGACTCGGTAAGTCAAGGAGAAAGATGGCCCTGAAAACATCTAAACCTACCAAGCTGCCCTGGGGAAGGCACCGGTGGAATACAGGAGAATCAAAAGCTACAGATCAGGCAGCAGAACAAGTCCTTACAGAAGCAGAAATGGATGTGAATTTGTTCCTAGCAATTCAGCTTGAACTACAGTAACTCCCAGTAGGATGACAGACTAGGGCACTGTGCCCTTTACCAGAACACAGATAAAAGGGAACAATTTTGTTTTGTTAAGGTCCAGGCTTTCAATAGCTTTCCCACTTTTCCCCAGTTGCAGTGGGACCAGCTACAGCATACTTATTATCCCACTGCAGACTAGAGCTGCATGACAGAAACCAATTTAGAGCTCCCATAATTCAAGAAGGGATGTGGAAGCCTTTCAATGTATCAGCAATCACCCAATCTATGCAAAGAATCTGCACAACATCCTGAATCCCCAGAGGATTAGAAAGGAAAATAGGACAACAATAAGGGGAGAAGAGATATCAGATGAGGAGCCCCAAGTCACAAAAGAGAGGGGTTTATAATACTGCAGGGGAAAGCTTGAATAGAGCACAGTAAATTACACCCTGAGCCCTGCTCTGAATGAGGAGGGCACAACAAAAGCTCTGACCAGACAAGTGAGCACCATCCATCCCGTGTGCTAGGGAGGGGATCCTGCAGGGGAAACCCCCCTGACATTGGATAATGGAACTCCAGCCTCACCCCCTTCAACAGGCAGGCCAAAAATAACCTCAGAGGGCTGCATCTGAAACTTCTGTGTTCTTTCAGTATCGTCGTATCAGGCTTCCTTTGTTAGCCTGCATTACCATTAAATCCCTGTAAGCCTGTTTTATACTTCTCCACTAATTTGATTGTGGGGTTGTATTAAGCAGAATCATCTATTTAACTAGCAGGGTGTTTTGTCAAACATCCAGCACGAGCAGGGGGAACAGCACGAGGGCTGTGTAACCCCTAAAATCCAACATTTTCATCTCCCTCGTGCTCACCAAGGTGGGGCAGCCAGGTGGGTGTCTACCCCCTGCAGGTGAGGGTGATGTGACACCACAGGACAGGCTGTGATGGCTGAGGGAGGTGGAAGAGCCAAAAGCCCCTCACGCTGGGGTCTGCTCTGGCTGTTGTGTCTGCTCCTGCTGCCTGTGAGGAGACAACTGTTCCTTCCAGCCCTGGGGTCTCCTTGCCCACAGTGCTGCAGGAAGAGCCCTGAGCAACGAGCGAGGGACAGGGTCTGTCCTGCCAGGGGCTGGGGGTATGGGCTTGGCCTCTTGGCTAATGCCACTAACCCAGATTCACTCAGAAGCCACTCCACCTGCACGTGGGCTCTGTTTAGCTCTCACCTTTGCTGACATACCTGCACTTGTGGCACTGATAGACGTTCTCCCCACAGTTCCCACACACCCCGGGGTTGGCCGGGACGGAGGCGCTGCACCGGGGGCACTGCAGGGTCTCTGTGGAAGCTTGGTAGTTCTCATAGAAATCAGCAAATTCAATCATCAGGTTGGATGCCACAATGGGCAGAGGCAGATCAATCTTCACCTCTGTCTGGCCAGGGGTCAGCTGGACTTTCTTAGCCTTGTGCCAACGAGCTGGCCTGGGAAAACAAGCGGCGTGGGGTTGGGTGGTTTATTTTTCCCTGCCCACGTAGGAAAAGAAGCCAAATGCAAACATCTCAGCTTCAAATCCACTTGAAATGGGATGAATGGAGAGCAGTGCTAGGATTCCTTCCCTTAGCTTCTGTATTGACACGATATGTAGTCAGAAATACATTTTAAGCTTTTATCCTCTTCATAGAGAAGACTGTTTAGGATTAAAGAGCTTGTTGATGCCTCATGGAAAAAACTTTAATTCTACAGACATTTTCTAGGGATTTTCACCTCCATTTTTTTATTAGCAAGGACATTTGCATGAAAACAGGCTATTTATTTCTAAAGATCTCATCTGCTCCCACTGCTTATTCTCAACCTGAAGTCAGAATCCTCTCTTTGTGACATCATAATCCTCTCCACAGCAGCCACTTGTGATGTCACAGAGGATGAAGACTTCAAATAAGCAATAAGCAGCAGGCACAGATTAATCCTTAAGCCAGAGATCTGATTCTGGTGAGAACATCTCAAGAAGTAAGAAGGGGAAGCATCTAAACAGAACTGGCTCCAGACTGAGCAGTGTATTAAAAAAAAGAGCCATTTTTTCATAAGTGAAGCAGCAGCCAAGAGCTGGGCAATCCAGCTTCTAGTTTTCATCCTACTATACACCTTCAAACCAGTCATGTTAATGCTTCCTGCAGCTCTGGACATGCTGCAAGATGCAAATCCCTTTCTAAGTCAATGGTAGCAACAGTGGTTTCCCCATAATTAAATCAGATGCTTAACACTGAGCCTGTATAAAGTTTGCACACACAAATTTCACAGGCATTATTTCAAGGGGAAATCTGGATCTTTTTCTTCACCAATTTACTGTAGAAGATGCAGAACAATCCCACCCAGTGTGGGCTGAGAGTGATGAGTCTAGGAAAGAACATCAGCTAAAATAAGAAACCAGGCACCTCAGCAGAAACTGTACCATCAAATTCAGAGACCCACACACCAAACCCACAGACAAACATACTTGTTTTTCAGCTCCACTATGGCTTGCACTGTCCTGTTGTTGTAGTAAAGGTTGATGGTTCGGACCATTTTGGTTCTTTTCAGGTCTCCTATCTTCACTGTCACTTTGCTGATGGTGTGGCTGCCAATCAGCTTCACCACTTGCTGGGTGGTCGTGTACCGCGTGTCCACTTTGATGGAGGACAGCTTGATGTACTGAGACAAAACAAGGACACTCTGTATGATGACACCCCTCACACCTCAAAAACACAGCAAATCAGGCTGCTGTGGGATCCCTGGAATTGCAAAGGGTGTGAGGACAGCAGTTACTTACACAGAAGGGCACCTCTGGGTTGTTGCAGACCAGGCAAGGGTCACTCTCCAGGTAGTAGCCATCGAACTCCACCAGCCCCGACAGCGTGCTGGAAGGAGGGGGAGAAACCAGCACACATCACTTGCCATTCACTGCTAATTCTACAAGTCTGCCTTCTTCAATCATCCCTGAGATCTCCTAACATTTACCAAAGGAAAAAAAGAGCTCAAGCCAAACTGCTGCTGACAGCATAAAAACAACACGTTTTCCAGATGGCAGAATCTGCTCTTCCAAGAGGGGCTGCAGCAAATGGGCAACTTCAGCAGGGCTTCTTCCTCCACCATCATTTCAGTGGAATTGTGTATTCCCCTGAGGAGTGCAGCTGGAAAAGCCTTTTAGTGAAATGCATCAAAGTCAACAGTAACTCACTTGTAAATGTTGGAGTTGGGGTGGTTGGTAAGAATGTGGTTTTGAGTCCGGAGGATCTCCACGGCCTTTTGGGAATATTCCTTCAACTGAAATACAATGAGAAAAACACTGTCTTCCATCCAGTTTGGTTTGGGTTTTTTATTGCTACAAAGATTTCTCATCTTGGGGCACTCCAGGTCCCCCAGAAGATGCACAAACTACACCCATAAGAATGTATGTGGTTAAATCATTACCCAGGAACTTAATAGATCCTAAAATTAGACCTTTGCCACATTAACAGAGCTATTTGTCAGCCAGTCACTGCAGCAGCCTGCCAAGATTGGTCATTCCCAGCTCTTCAAACACACACATGCAAGTATCAGTGCATCCAAATTATCTGCACTCAAGCCCACTGGTTGCCTAAGAAATCCTACCCCTGCCTTTGTTCAAAAGTTGTGGCTACAAAAGATTTCTAGGAGCTGAAACATCAAAAATTGATAGATTGGAGCTAGCAAATAAATGTATTTTCACACAAAGGCTTCCTGTGGGGAAGAAGTTATCTTCTAAGTAAAAAAACCCAAAAAACCAACAAAATGATACCATCCTCCTCCAGAAAAACACCAAAAACTCCAAAACAATAAAAGACATTCCCCAATTTTTTAAAGGACCCTGTCTTTTTTTAACATTCAATCTTTGGGAACAAAACCAACTCCCACCAGCAGCTCTTCTGACAGAAAATCTCTCCCAGATGTATCACAAATTAATCCAACTCACAGGGAGCAGCAGCTCCCTTGGAGAATTGACACTGTACCTTTTTCTCAGTCTGCTGTGTTTTCAGAGAGAAGTATCCCAGGAGATCTACAAACTGGGCAGCTTTTCTTCCATAGGCTGGAAGTTCTGGCCAGATTGACCACATGAGATCCAACAGTAATTCCTGCTGAGATTTGTTAGAGTTCCTGTTGAACAGATCACAGAATCACAGGATGGTGGCAGTTGGAAGGGACCTCTGCAGATGCTCTGGTGCTACCCCCCCACCCAGAGCAGGGGTCTCAGCAGTGCAGTGTCCAGGGGGGGTTGGAATCTCTCCAGAGGAGACTCCACAACCTCTCTGGGCAGCCTAGGACAGGCTCTGACACCCTCACACCAAACAACTTTCTCCTCCTGCTCTCATGGAACCTCCTGGGTTCCAGTTGGTGCCCCTTGTCCTGTCACTGGCACCACTGCCCAGAGTCTGACCCCCATCCTCTTGCCCCCCAGGGCCCTTTAGCTCTTGCTCAGCATTGCTCAGCTCCCCTCTCAGGCTGCTCTGCTCCATCTGAACAGCCCCAGGGCTCTCAGCCTGGCCTGGCACAGAGATGCTCCAGCCCCTCAGGAGCTTTGAAGCCTCCAATGGACTTTCTCCAGCAGTTCCCCTTCTCTCCTGAACTGGGAATTGCTGAATTGTCCCCACACTCCAGATGTCCAGCTCACCTGTAGATGTGGAGTGCAAGGCAGTGTGCCTGCCACCTCACAGAGGAGGAGTTGGACTCCAGCAAGAAGCAACGCAGGAACTGAATGAGGGTCTCCTTGTCAGCAAACTTGTTGAGCTGGTTCACCAGAGCTGTACACAGCTGATCTTCCTGACTGCCTGAACCCTCACCTAGGGGACACCAGGTGACAGAACAAAGGGTTGAGAAAGCAGAAATGAAATCACTCACAAGGAGTCCAGGTTGCTGTTTTATAGATCAAGGAAAATGGGACAGGTTACTGTGTTCCAGGTGACAAGCAAGTTCAATGTTCTTTTCACAAAAATATAACCTTGTTCTCACTACTAACACAGAAGAAAACTGCTGGAAAACTTGCTGGTAAGGGCAGGAGAAAAGTGCTACACATCCTGATGAAAGGAAAGGGCCCAGCCATGGGGCAGTGAAAAGATTCACAGAGACTCATCTGATAGAGAAAGCCAAAATGCTTCCTTGAAGAACAGCCAAGAGAGAATTTATGCCCACGACTTTTATAGGAAAGCTTAATTACTTTCCCAGGACTTTGGATATCCATTAAGCAGCTGCCCTGGCTCCAACACAGCTCACAAGTCAGACAGAGGAAACAAGTCTGAACAGACTCACTGAGGAGCAGAGCTCACTGGGTGTGCATCCCCAGCACTCATTCTAATGCCCATGGGAACATTTCCACCTCCTCTAACCCAGGATGGCCAAGTTACTTCACCACTAGAATAGGTACCTTCCATTAGACAACTTGAAGCCCACTCAAGGTAATAAACACAGTGGGTTTGGGATATACTCAGCATTTAATTTCAGTCCCCACTCTTAGGATATGCTGCTGCTGCTTCTTCTCTCCTCTCCCATCTACAGATAGTAAAACTGCTCTCCTAAATGCTGCTGCAGTCTGCAAGTGCCCTTCCCCCAGTCCATGACCCTTTCAAATCAGTGGTTTCTAACAAGAAGCAAGCAGCTCTCTCTCATCAGAACACCAGAGGCTGAGAGAAGCAGACTTCACCCCTAGCCCAGCACAGAGCAGGGCACAGCTCAGCTCACCCTCTCGCTCCTTCTCCTTGTCTTCTTTTTTGCTCTTTTTGGTAGAGGATTTGCTCTGTGTCGCTGTCTGCCCGGAGCCCGAGGCTGCAGGAGCAGAGCTGGAAGAAGTGCTTGATGATCCGGAGGAGGAAGCCACAGACAGCACTTTGCTGCCACACAGAGCACAAGAGAGCAGCTGCAGGAGAACTGGTGACACTCCTTCATCTACCAGGAAGCTGACTTGAAGGAGGAAATAGAGAACCGCTGCAGAGAGAGGAAAATCATCTTTTAACCCTGAATTCAAAATAAAAAGGAAGAAAGCA
>VYZU01080306.1:9711-21376 GCA_013401355.1 Ceyx cyanopectus
AATACTGTTTGCATTCATATTCATTTCTTGAATCTATTTACTGTGCAGTTGCACTAGTATGTAGAGGCACAAATTATGCAGGAGGAGCAAATGAAAGAAGAAGGAAAAATTGCTGCTTAATGGGGTGCTAGTTTTAAGTGCTTATCAATTAGTTTTCACTAAAAGATAAAACAATCTGTGAACTTCACCAAATTATGACCTTTATGTCATTTCAGTGAAGAAGACCACTGTGACCTTACAGCTGAGCAGTGTGTCAGTTCAGTGCTCCAGCCAGCATGTAGCATTCTTTAGACAAATACCTTCTGTCCATTTGCTTTTCTGTTCTTCTTGGGTTTATTTTTTTTTAACAGAAGTTTCACAGCATGTTCTGGCAGATCTGCTGCAGCACATACCCTTCCCCTTCCCTCTGATAAAGAATTCATTGCATCACAAGGTGTTTTAAATGCTTGGAGTGTAACAACACTATGGTCTATGATAATTAGGAAAGAACTGTATTTTTGGTGCTGTCTACAAGTGAGAACATGGGATTTAATACAATATAGCTATCAGTGGTGAAGCCACTTCCAAAATTTCACAATTTGCACAATCACAGCTTGAGGGTCAATGGCTATTTTCAGTTTCTTTTCATTAATTGCTGAAAACAGAGCAATATTAGGAGGAAATAGTAGTGTTTCAGATTTTACAGTAGATGTTCCCAAATATCTTAAGCAACAAGTCTTATTTCTGTTTGGAATTCCAAACTCATGACAGAGAGAACCTTCATTATTCCTTTTTAATTAATGAAGTTTATAATACTGCTTCTGAATATCATGTCCCTACTTGAGTTTGTGAAGCACTTCTGAAACTGCTGCTTTGCTACTAACAGGATTTTGAAATACAAATCGTGGATCTAAAAAAAGAAAATAATCCAAGAGGCATTTGTTTCACTTTTCTGTTTCCCCTCTCCTTTCTCTTTTCCCCTACCTTACTGAGCCTGCTTTTGAACATAAACTGGGAGGATGTAGAATGTAGAAAATCTTAGAGGAGTGGTAAGGGATTGTCCAGTCTTTATTCCTTCTTGAGAAGTATCAGTTGGGTTTTTTTGTTTGTTTTTTTGGTTCAACTAATTAAAGGAAATTATTTGGTTTTCATTTGGTTTTCATTATCTGCAATAGGAAACTGTTAATATTCTTTCATTCTTAATTTTTTTTATTAGTTCCAGTTGATTCATTACCCAAAATACACAAATATTTATGAAACATTTGTATGTCAATGAAAATGAGGTAATGAGTAAAAGGGGGGGGGTGTTTTCATGGACAAAACCATGCAAATCATCTGATGTCAGATATGTGATTCTGGACAAGTCTGGTGGATATATCAGTAGTTCTGAGAGAAAGAGAAAAGTGCTTTTTCACACCCAATTTCATCTTTCTCATAGCTGATGGAGTATAAACAGAAGGAAGAAAATTGCCTTTTAAGTCTCCCAAGACACACAGCTCCAGCTAAAAAGCCATTAACATGTTTATATTTATGTCCAAACACTGAAAAATAATACAGTGGAAAATGGAAGTTATTCAGAATTTAGCGAGTGTCTATAAAGTCTGATTCCATGAAATGGAGATTTCCATAGGTTTCTGCATGAGGGGATCAGAAATGTATACTGGTTGTTGAATATCAGCTGTAACTGCATTTTGTATTTCTCTCTTCATGTCATCATTTTGTTTCCAAATGCTACATTAGCATTAAAACAAAAGAGACTGTCTGGAAACTAATTTTCTCACATTGTTGATTACCATGGTGTTTTTATCAAGGGTTGTTCACAAGCTAGATGCTTTTTCTTTTTTTTTTCTTTTTAAATTTAAATATTTTTTAAGCATGTTTAAAGCACAGATTGACTATGCAATAAAAGATTTGGTGATGATAGAGAAACTTTGCAGGAACAGTTGTGAACTTGTATTTGTACTTGTGTTTTGCAACATGAGTTCTGACTTTCGTAGTCTTACTTGTTTTCTCTTTCCATATTTCCTGTCCTTTCTTGTAATCCAGCCTCTGTACTTAAGATTTGAGATTGCTGAGCTATTTCACAGTCTGAGACTGCATGACACCAAGCCAGACATGAAAAAAAAGGAATGTTTGTGGGTTTTTATTTTGTTTTGTTTTTTATACTGAGTTAACACTGAAATGGTTTAATGTGTGGTGTGACAAGCTGCAGGCTACTGCACAGTGGAACAGAGGGCAAGAATGTGTGTAGGATGAAGGGAAAAACAACCAGCAGTTAAATCAGCTTGGCTCCTGCATAGCTTCAGCCACCCCAAAGTACATGGGAGGGGAGACAGAATCACAGAATTTCAGGGGTTGGAAGGGAGCTAGAAGATCATCTAGTCCAACCCCCCTGCCAGAGCAGGGGCACCTAGACCAAGTCACCCAGGAACAGATCCAGGGGGGGCTGGAATGTCTCCAGAGCAGGAGACTCCACAGCCTCCCTGGGCAGCCCCTGCCAGGCTCTGCCACCCTCACTGGGAACAAGTTTTTCCTTGTGTTTCCCCTCAACCTCTTGTGCTCCAACTGACTCCCATTGCCTCTTGTCCTGTCACTGGATGACACTGAGCAGAGTCTGGCTCTATCCTCCCTACACTCACCTTAACATATTGACAGACACTGCTGAGCTCCCCCCTCAGTCTCCTCCAGGCTAAAGAGCCCCAGCTCTCTCAGCCTCTCCTCAGCAGGGAGATCTCCACTCCCTTCAGCATCTTAGTGACAGGAAAGCCCAAGACAGGAAAGCTTTTACTTCTTGCTGAGGCAAGGAGTTGTTAACTGGTCCAGATGTATCTCTGCAATGAGTTGTTGCTCATATATCCCACAAAAGCAGGTAGTGTAGTTTTAATTAAGAGAAAGAGGAATACCCCCTCGTGGAATCAAAAACAAACCAAACAAATCTTTGGGGCAGAAACATCACTGTTGATCTGTTATATAGGAGTCTTGTTGCCAATGTCAGTGTAGGAAGTTCTCATTCCTGTTGCAATATATTGGCTGTGCTGAGAGCTTTTATGATTTCCTTGCAGTACTATTAGAATAATAAAGCCTAGAAGTAATTTTCACAGAGGAGCAAGAATGAGCAGAGAGGGTCTAGGGAAACTTTTTAAACTAGCATTGCCCCAAAAGTTTAGCTGATTTTGGAACTGTGACCTCAGATACTGTATGATTGGTTAAACTAGAGTTTGCTGTTGTGTGTAGGTTGTGTAACATGTCTGGTTTCTGTGCTGTCTTGAGGCAGAGGTTTATAGTGATGTGCTGGAGACAGTCAGCTACCTCCGAGGTAGTCGGAGGGAGGTTCCCATGCAGCCCATGAAGGACCCATGCTGGAGCAGCAGAAAAGTGTGAGAAGGAAAGAGCAGAGGGAAAGGACCACTGAATACTGAGAATGACCCCCACCCCTTGCACCACTCAGAGTTGGAGGCTAGAGGAGTCTGGAGTGAAAAAGTGAGGCTGAGATGGGGCAAGGATGGAAAGAAATTTGTTGGCTTAATTAATGCCTCTCTTTGATTCCTAATACCCAAATCAGTTAAGTATTTATTTTAATTGTCATTAAACTAACTGTGGTAAGTAAGGCTATTTTGCCCAATATCTCCATCCCTGGAGCTATTCCAAGTGAGGTTGGCCNTATTTTTTAAGCATGTTTAAAGCACAGATTGACTATGCAATAAAAGATTTGGTGATGATAGAGAAACTTTGCAGGAACAGTTGTGAACTTGTATTTGTACTTGTGTTTTGCAACATGAGTTCTGACTTTCGTAGTCTTACTTGTTTTCTCTTTCCATATTTCCTGTCCTTTCTTGTAATCCAGCCTCTGTACTTAAGATTTGAGATTGCTGAGCTATTTCACAGTCTGAGACTGCATGACACCAAGCCAGACATGAAAAAAAAGGAATGTTTGTGGGTTTTTATTTTGTTTTGTTTTTTATACTGAGTTAACACTGAAATGGTTTAATGTGTGGTGTGACAAGCTGCAGGCTACTGCACAGTGGAACAGAGGGCAAGAATGTGTGTAGGATGAAGGGAAAAACAACCAGCAGTTAAATCAGCTTGGCTCCTGCATAGCTTCAGCCACCCCAAAGTACATGGGAGGGGAGACAGAATCACAGAATTTCAGGGGTTGGAAGGGAGCTAGAAGATCATCTAGTCCAACCCCCCTGCCAGAGCAGGGGCACCTAGACCAAGTCACCCAGGAACAGATCCAGGGGGGGCTGGAATGTCTCCAGAGCAGGAGACTCCACAGCCTCCCTGGGCAGCCCCTGCCAGGCTCTGCCACCCTCACTGGCAACAAGTTTCTCCTTGTGTTTCCCCTCAACCTCTTGTGCTCCAACTGACTCCCATTGCCTCTTGTCCTGTCACTGGATGACACTGAGCAGAGTCTGGCTCTATCCTCCCTACACTCACCTTAACATATTGACAGACACTGCTGAGCTCCCCCCTCAGTCTCCTCCAGGCTAAAGAGCCCCAGCTCTCTCAGCCTCTCCTCAGCAGGGAGATCTCCACTCCCTTCAGCATCTTAGTGACAGGAAAGCCCAAGACAGGAAAGCTTTTACTTCTTGCTGAGGCAAGGAGTTGTTAACTGGTCCAGATGTATCTCTGCAATGAGTTGTTGCTCATATATCCCACAAAAGCAGGTAGTGTAGTTTTAATTAAGAGAAAGAGGAATACCCCCTCGTGGAATCAAAAACAAACCAAACAAATCTTTGGGGCAGAAACATCACTGTTGATCTGTTATATAGGAGTCTTGTTGCCAATGTCAGTGTAGGAAGTTCTCATTCCTGTTGCAATATATTGGCTGTGCTGAGAGCTTTTATGATTTCCTTGCAGTACTATTAGAATAATAAAGCCTAGAAGTAATTTTCACAGAGGAGCAAGAATGAGCAGAGAGGGTCTAGGGAAACTTTTTAAACTAGCATTGCCCCAAAAGTTTAGCTGATTTTGGAACTGTGACCTCAGATACTGTATGATTGGTTAAACTAGAGTTTGCTGTTGTGTGTAGGTTGTGTAACATGTCTGGTTTCTGTGCTGTCTTGAGGCAGAGGTTTATAGTGATGTGCTGGAGACAGTCAGCTACCTCCGAGGTAGTCGGAGGGAGGTTCCCATGCAGCCCATGAAGGACCCATGCTGGAGCAGCAGAAAAGTGTGAGAAGGAAAGAGCAGAGGGAAAGGACCACTGAATACTGAGAATGACCCCCACCCCTTGCACCACTCAGAGTTGGAGGCTAGAGGAGTCTGGAGTGAAAAAGTGAGGCTGAGATGGGGCAAGGATGGAAAGAAATTTGTTGGCTTAATTAATGCCTCTCTTTGATTCCTAATACCCAAATCAGTTAAGTATTTATTTTAATTGTCATTAAACTAACTGTGGTAAGTAAGGCTATTTTGCCCAATATCTCCATCCCTGGAGCTATTCCAAGTGAGGTTGGCCAAGGCTCTGAGCAGCCTGGGCTAGCTGAGGGTGTCCCTGCTCCCTGCAGGGGGCTGCACTAGATGCCCTTTGGAGCTCCCTTCCAGCCCTAAACATTCTATGATTCTATGATTCCATCTTGCAAAGAAACTTGAGCCTATTTTTCCCCCGAAAGATGCTACAATTTGTGCATGTCACTTGTAAGATGTTAGAATGGTGCTATAACCCAGGCTGCCAGAGAGCATCTGATTCTGCCATACTGTAGTATACCATGAGCATATTTTCCAGATGTGTTCAGTATGTCTGTGGTGTTTAAAAACCTTGCTATCAGATTTTGAAAGGAAATGAGGTGTTTGCCAGAATTGTCAAAGGTGTGTAGGATATCAAGTAGTTAACTCCCAGAGAAATTTGAAGTGATGTTCATCTTTTACATTTTCTATCGAAGACTGACATATCTTTCTTTACAATTATTTAGAGCAGTTATCTCTTCAGTGCTTCCAGCAATTCAGTTTCAGTGTCACTATTCAAATAAAAGGCTGTGTTTCCTCTGTGTGCTGATTATCACTGGGAATTCTCTTTTCAGACTTCTGCAACAAATAGAACTTTCATGCCATTTTAACAACTTCCCTGACTATTAGCCATGTGTAAAATGTAAACTTCAGCTTGTCTCCAGTTACTGAAAAAAAACCCCATCAAAGTTTTGTAAACAGACTGAATTTCTGGTAACAGTGTAAAATATCAATTTATAAATGTTTTTCAAATTATGATGTAAAGTATTAAACTCTTGCTAAGCACATTAAATGAAACACCATGTATTTCTCCCTATTTCTAGTTGTATTACAGTGTTTTTCGTGTGTAATGCTTATGATTTTAAACCTTGCTGTTNGTAAACAGACTGAATTTCTGGTAACAGTGTAAAATATCAATTTATAAATGTTTTTCAAATTATGATGTAAAGTATTAAACTCTTGCTAAGCACATTAAATGAAACACCATGTATTTCTCCCTATTTCTAGTTGTATTACAGTGTTTTTCGTGTGTAATGCTTATGATTTTAAACCTTGCTGTTCTGTTTATCACTGTTGTCATGAATGTTTAATTTGGAAAGAAGTGCTAACAGAGAAGGCTTAAAGAACAGACTGGAAAGTCATTTATTCAGCCATATCAAGATGAGAAAAATGACTAGATGAAGTGTTCAAAACTAATTCAGATACAAATTAAAATAGNTAGTGACAGGAAAGCCCAAGACAGGAAAGCTTTTACTTCTTGCTGAGGCAAGGAGTTGTTAACTGGTCCAGATGTATCTCTGCAATGAGTTGTTGCTCATATATCCCACAAAAGCAGGTAGTGTAGTTTTAATTAAGAGAAAGAGGAATACCCCCTCGTGGAATCAAAAACAAACCAAACAAATCTTTGGGGCAGAAACATCACTGTTGATCTGTTATATAGGAGTCTTGTTGCCAATGTCAGTGTAGGAAGTTCTCATTCCTGTTGCAATATATTGGCTGTGCTGAGAGCTTTTATGATTTCCTTGCAGTACTATTAGAATAATAAAGCCTAGAAGTAATTTTCACAGAGGAGCAAGAATGAGCAGAGAGGGTCTAGGGAAACTTTTTAAACTAGCATTGCCCCAAAAGTTTAGCTGATTTTGGAACTGTGACCTCAGATACTGTATGATTGGTTAAACTAGAGTTTGCTGTTGTGTGTAGGTTGTGTAACATGTCTGGTTTCTGTGCTGTCTTGAGGCAGAGGTTTATAGTGATGTGCTGGAGACAGTCAGCTACCTCCGAGGTAGTCGGAGGGAGGTTCCCATGCAGCCCATGAAGGACCCATGCTGGAGCAGCAGAAAAGTGTGAGAAGGAAAGAGCAGAGGGAAAGGACCACTGAATACTGAGAATGACCCCCACCCCTTGCACCACTCAGAGTTGGAGGCTAGAGGAGTCTGGAGTGAAAAAGTGAGGCTGAGATGGGGCAAGGATGGAAAGAAATTTGTTGGCTTAATTAATGCCTCTCTTTGATTCCTAATACCCAAATCAGTTAAGTATTTATTTTAATTGTCATTAAACTAACTGTGGTAAGTAAGGCTATTTTGCCCAATATCTCCATCCCTGGAGCTATTCCAAGTGAGGTTGGCCAAGGCTCTGAGCAGCCTGGGCTAGCTGAGGGTGTCCCTGCTCCCTGCAGGGGGCTGCACTAGATGCCCTTTGGAGCTCCCTTCCAGCCCTAAACATTCTATGATTCTATGATTCCATCTTGCAAAGAAACTTGAGCCTATTTTTCCCCCGAAAGATGCTACAATTTGTGCATGTCACTTGTAAGATGTTAGAATGGTGCTATAACCCAGGCTGCCAGAGAGCATCTGATTCTGCCATACTGTAGTATACCATGAGCATATTTTCCAGATGTGTTCAGTATGTCTGTGGTGTTTAAAAACCTTGCTATCAGATTTTGAAAGGAAATGAGGTGTTTGCCAGAATTGTCAAAGGTGTGTAGGATATCAAGTAGTTAACTCCCAGAGAAATTTGAAGTGATGTTCATCTTTTACATTTTCTATCGAAGACTGACATATCTTTCTTTACAATTATTTAGAGCAGTTATCTCTTCAGTGCTTCCAGCAATTCAGTTTCAGTGTCACTATTCAAATAAAAGGCTGTGTTTCCTCTGTGTGCTGATTATCACTGGGAATTCTCTTTTCAGACTTCTGCAACAAATAGAACTTTCATGCCATTTTAACAACTTCCCTGACTATTAGCCATGTGTAAAATGTAAACTTCAGCTTGTCTCCAGTTACTGAAAAAAAAACCCCATCAAAGTTTTGTAAACAGACTGAATTTCTGGTAACAGTGTAAAATATCAATTTATAAATGTTTTTCAAATTATGATGTAAAGTATTAAACTCTTGCTAAGCACATTAAATGAAACACCATGTATTTCTCCCTATTTCTAGTTGTATTACAGTGTTTTTCGTGTGTAATGCTTATGATTTTAAACCTTGCTGTTCTGTTTATCACTGTTGTCATGAATGTTTAATTTGGAAAGAAGTGCTAACAGAGAAGGCTTAAAGAACAGACTGGAAAGTCATTTATTCAGCCATATCAAGATGAGAAAAATGACTAGATGAAGTGTTCAAAACTAATTCAGATACAAATTAAAATAGTCCAGCAATTAAAAGATTTAGTTTGGTTTAGATTTTTGTCTTGCTTTGAGGTGTGTTCTCTTAGCTGAAGTTTACTAGTGAAGGGGAGTGCTCTAAATATGAGATACATAACCATTAGTAAATGTGACATGTTACCTCCTGCTGCTTGTAGCTGTCTTACTCCACTGGCAGATTCTAGAGTTATCCTGAAACCCTTTTAGGTATCTGAAATATGAAAAGCTTCTTTTGATGTGGAACATGTAGGACCTTTATTACTACATGACATTGCTAAAATACTCAGCAAAGGTTCAGACAATTTACCAGGAGGCAGTGCATAGCTCATACCATTCAGGAGTGTGAGCTACAGGTCATGTGGTGGCTCACAAGATGATAATGGGATTTTTCTTGGAAATCTTCAGTCAGCTGCTTGCAGCCAAACATCTGCTTTCACAGAGGAGCAAGAATGAGCAGAGAGGGTCTAGGGAAACTTTTTAAACTAGCATTGCCCCAAAAGTTTAGCTGATTTTGGAACTGTGACCTCAGATACTGTATGATTGGTTAAACTAGAGTTTGCTGTTGTGTGTAGGTTGTGTAACATGTCTGGTTTCTGTGCTGTCTTGAGGCAGAGGTTTATAGTGATGTGCTGGAGACAGTCAGCTACCTCCGAGGTAGTCGGAGGGAGGTTCCCATGCAGCCCATGAAGGACCCATGCTGGAGCAGCAGAAAAGTGTGAGAAGGAAAGAGCAGAGGGAAAGGACCACTGAATACTGAGAATGACCCCCACCCCTTGCACCACTCAGAGTTGGAGGCTAGAGGAGTCTGGAGTGAAAAAGTGAGGCTGAGATGGGGCAAGGATGGAAAGAAATTTGTTGGCTTAATTAATGCCTCTCTTTGATTCCTAATACCCAAATCAGTTAAGTATTTATTTTAATTGTCATTAAACTAACTGTGGTAAGTAAGGCTATTTTGCCCAATATCTCCATCCCTGGAGCTATTCCAAGTGAGGTTGGCCAAGGCTCTGAGCAGCCTGGGCTAGCTGAGGGTGTCCCTGCTCCCTGCAGGGGGCTGCACTAGATGCCCTTTGGAGCTCCCTTCCAGCCCTAAACATTCTATGATTCTATGATTCCATCTTGCAAAGAAACTTGAGCCTATTTTTCCCCCGAAAGATGCTACAATTTGTGCATGTCACTTGTAAGATGTTAGAATGGTGCTATAACCCAGGCTGCCAGAGAGCATCTGATTCTGCCATACTGTAGTATACCATGAGCATATTTTCCAGATGTGTTCAGTATGTCTGTGGTGTTTAAAAACCTTGCTATCAGATTTTGAAAGGAAATGAGGTGTTTGCCAGAATTGTCAAAGGTGTGTAGGATATCAAGTAGTTAACTCCCAGAGAAATTTGAAGTGATGTTCATCTTTTACATTTTCTATCGAAGACTGACATATCTTTCTTTACAATTATTTAGAGCAGTTATCTCTTCAGTGCTTCCAGCAATTCAGTTTCAGTGTCACTATTCAAATAAAAGGCTGTGTTTCCTCTGTGTGCTGATTATCACTGGGAATTCTCTTTTCAGACTTCTGCAACAAATAGAACTTTCATGCCATTTTAACAACTTCCCTGACTATTAGCCATGTGTAAAATGTAAACTTCAGCTTGTCTCCAGTTACTGAAAAAAAAACCCCATCAAAGTTTTGTAAACAGACTGAATTTCTGGTAACAGTGTAAAATATCAATTTATAAATGTTTTTCAAATTATGATGTAAAGTATTAAACTCTTGCTAAGCACATTAAATGAAACACCATGTATTTCTCCCTATTTCTAGTTGTATTACAGTGTTTTTCGTGTGTAATGCTTATGATTTTAAACCTTGCTGTTCTGTTTATCACTGTTGTCATGAATGTTTAATTTGGAAAGAAGTGCTAACAGAGAAGGCTTAAAGAACAGACTGGAAAGTCATTTATTCAGCCATATCAAGATGAGAAAAATGACTAGATGAAGTGTTCAAAACTAATTCAGATACAAATTAAAATAGTCCAGCAATTAAAAGATTTAGTTTGGTTTAGATTTTTGTCTTGCTTTGAGGTGTGTTCTCTTAGCTGAAGTTTACTAGTGAAGGGGAGTGCTCTAAATATGAGATACATAACCATTAGTAAATGTGACATGTTACCTCCTGCTGCTTGTAGCTGTCTTACTCCACTGGCAGATTCTAGAGTTATCCTGAAACCCTTTTAGGTATCTGAAATATGAAAAGCTTCTTTTGATGTGGAACATGTAGGACCTTTATTACTACATGACATTGCTAAAATACTCAGCAAAGGTTCAGACAATTTACCAGGAGGCAGTGCATAGCTCATACCATTCAGGAGTGTGAGCTACAGGTCATGTGGTGGCTCACAAGATGATAATGGGATTTTTCTTGGAAATCTTCAGTCAGCTGCTTGCAGCCAAACATCTGCTTGGTTTTATGTTGCATTCAGATCAGAAACAGGAGCTGTAGACACTTGGGATTTTAATTACCTCTTGATGAACATGTGGAGATGAAATTTAATTCAAGCTGGTAAAAGCATTTGATAAAGGATTGAGTAGATAATTACGTCATTTTTTTAAGTGAAAACAATGAAGTGGATGTGCTGTTCTGCATTTTCTCCTTCCTCCCCTTTTCACTGGTCTTAAACATGACATATTTTGACATTTGGGTCACAGTCCAAAAGGACTTCAAAATCCATCATCTCTTTTCTTCCCACTGGCTTTGTTGAATCAATGTGTTATGTATTTCTCTGTCTCTTTATACCCATTTTTCTTCTTTAAAAGGTCTACTGTTAAACAACTCAGTGGTTGGTTTGTTTTTTTAAATAGGACTTTGTTCTGCTCTTAGCCTCAAGTCATAAAGAACCTTGTTCTATGACTTTTATTCATTTGTTTCTCTGTTTGGAAGTTTTATTTTCCACTTTCTCCTGCTGCTGCTGGTGATATTCAGTCTGTGAGCAGTTGTTTCATTCATGCATTACACACAGGAACGAGGTAAATAGTAGCCTGTCTTCTTCCTCATAGTTCTACTTCCATTCAAAATACAAATAAAGCCTACAAAAGAAAAAATTTTATAATATATAT
>VYZU01080308.1:4032-25068 GCA_013401355.1 Ceyx cyanopectus
TTTTTTTTTTTTTTTTTTTTTTTTTATGACCATGTGTAATCAATATACGTTTATCTTTAACTCCAAGTACAGCAGTTACTCTCTTTGGCATGGTGTGAGGAGGGGGAGGCCGAGCTGGTCGAGTCAGTCCCATCAGCATGGGGCCAACTGAGGCACCTCTTGGCCTACTGCAGGTAACGGGCGAGTCTTGCTCTGGTGATGGCCCCGGTGATGTCCAGGAGGTGCCAGCAAAGCTGCCTTCCAGGGCACAGCTCACAGGTCGGCCTTGACACTGAGGGCACAACCTGCATCCCCACCATCCCCTGCCATCTTCTGCTTGGGGTGGTGCCACCTCTGGGCCCCCCAGGAGCAAGACGAGTCCCGGTAGGCTGCTGGGGGTTGTCCCTAGATCCTTGGCCATGCTATGAAACCTGCTTTTGGCTTCTCACCGAGGCACGTCGGGGCTCTCTGAGCTCTGAAAGTGGTGAGAGGTCAGAATCAGGCCTTGCCACTGCGTTCTCCCAGTCTGGAAGTGTTATGACTGTTACCAAAGAGGTTGCAAGTGGAAGGACTGAATCAATAAACGATTTGTCTTTTATAAAAGAAAAGCTAAAGCTCCACCACTTTCTTTCTTACCTTTGTTTTCCTTTGGGTGTTTTTCTTTGCTGTGTTTTGGTGGTGGTGGAGGTGGTTGGTTGGGGTTTTTTTTCTTCTGAAAGATGTTTTCAGGCAATTGCTGAGGGTTCACAGCCCATCAGGATGGGCTTCCTGGGGTGTGTTGACCACTGTTCTTGCTTCACATGTATAGACTTTGTGTTGGGTGTGGTGGGACTTGTCTTCATGGGTATGAGACAATGAGATTGTTGTGAGCCCAACAAAAAATCATCTTTTCACTGGATATGTTCCTGGGTGACTCAGTCTAGGTGACCCTGCTCTGGCAGGGGGGTTGGACTAGATGATCTTCTAGCTCCCTTCCAACCCCTAACATTCTGTGATTCTGTGAAGGGTGATGAGTGGATAGAGGAGGAGACACAGTGGGTGTTGGGGAAGGTGAGGGCTGAGCTCCTGGGTCCTTCAGTCTCCAGGAGATTTGTGTGAGAGGGGGTTCTCAGCTCCTCCTATAGACAGTGGAGAAACCAAGGAGCCCATCCAAAAGCACCTGGTGCTTTTACTGATTGCAAATGGAGCTGTGGGATTCTCCAGCTAACACCAGCACTGACATTAGGAAGCTAATGGAAGGAGAGATGATTTTTCCCCCACTCTTGCTGCTGGCATGGTTCAGGGAAGATACCCACGAGGTTACCCTTGGCACTGGAGCTGTGTGCATCTGAGCTGGGAGAACACTGGGCAGCAGTGAGGAGTGATGCCTCTCTGCAGGTCTCACCTTTGGACTGAAGCAGCCTTTTGGCAGGGCAGTGGTGAACATCTCCAGGCCAGCCCTTTGCTTGGCAACGTGCAAAGATGCCAGAGAGGACAACTTTTCATTCTGCATCCAGCAAGGAGAGCTGAAGCAAAGGTGCTGGTATCCAGTCCCAGGTAGGTGGTGGCCTCCTGCCACTGCAATATATGACTTGCAAAAAAAAAATTGTTATTCTAGGCATGGATTCTTTTGTATTCTTCATTTTTATTCTTCTTTTCTGCCAGGAGCTATTCTACATTTGGTGGATTCATCTTCACTTAGCTTGTCTCCCACAGGAATTTCTGCAGAGCTTTGTTGAAGGTGATTTTAAATTATTTCCTTTTTTTTTTTTTTTCCAGTGTGTTTTTCACACGTTTGATTGTTTCAAAGGTTTTTGTCACTTTGCTTTTTTTGTTTTTAAGCTGTTTTATGACAGCCAGTCACCTTGGATTTAGTTGTCTTGTGAAAATGTTTCACTGCTGTTCTGATGTGATTGGCCTCTAAGGAGATTATCCTGCAACTTTTCAAATCCTTCAAATGAAACCAGGACAAGACTCTGGCTCCTTTCCTCCTGCCAAACTGTCTTTCCTTCTGAACCTGTTTTTAGTTTCTCCACCACTGCCTTTTGAGCTGGACCAACCTTATTTTGATCCCATCGTTTTCACGCCACCTTGAGGCCATTATTTTGCAAGGTTTGTGTTTGGTTTTTTTATTACTGATTAGCACCCCTTGTCGTGGTATCAGGAGGGCATCCAGCTTCCTTCTGGTCCTAGGTGAGCTTCTGGTCCTCACCTCTCTGGAGAATGGCTGTAGGGTATGAACACCCCTGCTCCCTGCAGGGGGATGGACTAGGTGACCTCCAAAGGTCCTTTCCCACCCAAGCCATTCTATGACTATAAAACAAAACTGGGGCTCTGTGAGGGCTTTCCATGGGGGGTTTGGTTGCATGTCTTCTTCACAGCTTTTGCTTGGTTGCTGTGGCCATTGTTAAAGCTCCATCAAGATGCAAACACAGGGAATTTCTTTGGAAATAGCCTAATAATTTATTTTTTAGTAAACCACTGGTCAGATGGTGTGGACATCAGGAGATTTTTGCTCTAGCAGATCTTTGTCCTGCTGCCAGTACAGTCATGTTTCTATCAAAACATCATTATGGATAACTTAAAAATAAAAAACCCAACACATTTTTCCTCAGTGGGAAGCTCTGTTCGAGCCAAACACGTCTGAGATCTCCGTGTACTTAGCAAACTAGAATACTCTTTAAAAAACCCAAAACCTCAGAACATGAAAAACAGGAGAAACAGCATAAATATAAAACCTTTCTCTGAAAAAAAAACCCCATCTCTTGGCCAGCCATAGGTGAGGACACTGTGATCTGTGATGGAAGGGGAGGAGCCCAAGAGGCTGGAGATGAGTGCACGTGGCCTCCCCTGATCATCTCTCCCTCTTCTCCCACCCTACTACTTGCACAACTCTCCTGCTGCAGACCTTAGCTCCTGGCCTCTCTTCAGTTCCAAAGTCAAGGTGGAGGCAAAGGACTGTTTTCATTGCCACTTCCAAGGCATTTCTCCTGCCCACACTCACATTTTCCTTTTAACTGATCCCAGCAGCCCTCATCACTTGGGAGCTCATCTCCATGTCTCTCCTGTACCACTTGACTTTCACCTTTCCTTCTCCTCTCCAAGGTGGGCTCTAGCACCATGCTCCAGCTACCTTAGGTGGGGAAATAATTTACAGTACTGGGGATGTCAGGTTAGTCCCTTGGGCCCCACGTTGCCTCCACTGTTGGCTGGGGAGGCTCAACAGCAGCTGAGAAAATGGGCAAAAAACATGGAGAAAGATCTTTTTGTCCTCTCTGCTGAGACTGGAACAAATTCTTGCTCCATGCTTAACCTACCCCAGTTCCTTGCAGGTTCCAGCTCCCTTCTCTAGTTTTCTTCTGAGCATCTTCCAGTTCCCACAGGGCTTCAAGATAATTGCTCCCCTTTCCCATGGACTAAAGGTACCAATCACAGATGCAGCGTCCTACAGGGTGCCCAGCTGCCACCTCTGCACTGATAAGCATGGCCTCACCTCTCTCCATCCCTCCTTGCCCCAGCCCTAACCCCCCTCATGGAAAAAAATAAAAGTAAAAAGAATAAATTCTGCCTCTCTACATCTTTGTTAGGCGCAGGACATTGAGGCGCACGGGGAGGAAAGTGGCACCCGAGGCGTATTGGATCTCCCGGAGGACCCCTTCCCACTTCTTCTGCTCTTCATCATACCTGGAGGGAGAAGGACACACAGTTACAGTAGGGAAAGAGTCACCTCTCCCTCACCTCAGCTGCTCTCCATAGCCCCGGTGCGTGGTGTGGTGTCCTGCAGACGTTATGTGGCTGTAGGTATTGGCAGGAGCTGCAGGAGGACTTTCTGCCCTGCTGTGCTCTGGATTCCTGCACAGTCTGCCAGGGGAGGGGCTGGTTTTCCCTTGGGAATCAAGTTGAGGGCACCAAGACCGGTGGTGAAGGCCGGCAGGTGCCTGCTGAGGGTGCTCTAGAGCCGCAGATCTGAAGGACAGGAGCAGCTAATGCTGCATCAGCACCCTCAGCAAGGCCTTTCTGCCCACCTCAGGCTTTCTGATTGCCAGCCCGAGCCTTTCCCAGGGAGGATGGGTGGCACAAACACTGCTTCGTGCCAAAAGGGAGGTGTGGAACCAGCTCCAGGATGCTTTTCCCTGGTACATTGCTATATGAGGCTAGGAGAGGTCACAGCATCATCTGCTTCTCCTTCCAGCCCAGTGCAGGGTAAACTCCTCACCCATAGAGCCCCTGCTGAGCCTTCAGCTTTGTGCTGGGGTTACAACATCTGACACTGAAACCTTCTGCTCCTCCAGTGGTCGTCACTAACACCCCTCCCCTGCTCCTCGGACAGCCCTGGGTAGTTCATCACCTCCAGACATCGTTCAGCTCCGTGGGCACCAGCTCTCCTGACTCTGTCTCCACGGTGGCAAAGCCTCCGAGCAGGTAGAGCACCCCAGCCAAGCTCACCAGGCTGACTGAGCTGCGCTCCTGGGGGAAGTCTGTGAAGGTGTCCCACCTGCCACGTGGAGAGAGGACATGTTAGAACACCCCTCCTACCCCCACGCCAAAGGATGGACCTGAATCAGGTACCAGCAAGTGGATTCACCAGGGATGGTTTAACTCCTGCAGGTCTGCATGGGATGGGATCATAGTTTGCTGTGAGAGATGCCTGTTTCCATCAGCATGGTGCCACATTTTGCATTAGGAGATGAGCTGTGAAACACACTTGGCATGGCTCAGCAGGTCCCAGAGGTGGCTCAGAAGCTACAAAACCCACCCCAAGCCAGAGAGTCTATTGCATTGGGCAAAGCTGCCAAGATGAAGCTACAGCCCTGCAGGGAATCCAATCCAAATCCAATCCAAATCACCCCAGCTGGTGAAACCACTTTGAAGGTGAGCCTGAGGTGATCCACAGCCCAACTGCCGGGCTTTGGTGATGCCCAGCTATCCGAGCAACACAGACTGGGAGGAACTGGTATTGGGAGTTGCATGCAAACTCCAGAATGGTTGGAAGTGGCTTCACGTCCACCTGCAGCTGCTCCTTGTGTAACCACACCCTGCAGGGCTGTTCAGGTACCTACTTGTTGGTGGCAATGTCATAGACTTCCACCGAGTTGGTCAGGCCAGAGTCAGTCACACCAGCTGCCACGTAGATTTTGTCCTTGTGCACGGTGGCTCCGAACAGGGAACGAGCAGTTTTCATGGGAGCCAGCTCCTTCCACTCAAACTTGGCTGGGTTGTAGACACACATGCTCTTCAGGCACTTCCTAGAGGAAGGTGAGAGTGAAAAGGAGTCAAGGGGCAGCTCGGCACTGCAGGAGTTTGGGGGTGTCTGCTGGGAAGAAGTGGGGTCTCTAGGAAGGGGTTTGTGTCCTCACAACTGCATGAGTGTCTTTGCTTGGGTGGGCTCCCAAGGATGCCCGTGCCTGGAGACACCATTTCATAGAATCATGGAATGATTTGGGTTGGAAGGGACCTTGAGAGGTCATCTAGTCCAACCCCTCTTCATTGAGAAGGTTGCTCAGAGCCCTGGCCAACGTGACCTGGAATGTTTTCAGGGATGGGACCTCTCTGGGCAAGCTGGGCCAGGGTCTCACTATCCTCAGTGTCAAAAATATGTTTTTTTCTCCAGTCTAAATCTCCCTCTTTAGTTTAAACCCATCACCCCTTGTCTTGTCCTAACAGGCCCTGCCTGTCCCCATCTTTCTTCTAGCCCCCCTTGAAGTCTTGAAAGGTCCCAAGAAGTTCTCCTGCAGCTTCTCTTCTTCAGGCTGAACAACACCAAGACTCAGTTTTTCTTCATAGCTGAGGGGTTCCAGCCTCAGTTCATTTCTGTAGCCTGCCTTGGCCCCACTCCAACAGGTCCATGCCCTTCTTGTTCTCCAGAGCTGAATTTGCTCATTCTGTGTGCATAAAGCATCTCCTTCTGCTCTGCCCACTTCAGATAAGAGGCCTAAAGCTCAAAGTCATGTTCACACAGCCTGGACACGGGTCCACATATCAAAATGCTTCTCAGGACTTCACTTGTCATCTGTCAGAGAGTGTTTGAGAGCTCCTGATCCAACTTGACGCTGCAAAATATCACCAGGAACATCCCTGTCCCTGGGATGCCAGTGAGAGGTGGGTGAATTTATGCACCCTCACACTTTCCAGACCATAATCCCCCCAGAGCAGGACCTCTCTTGGCTGGCTCATGGCATATTTGCTCTGCAAACAGCTGAGCTTCTGCCTTGCAAAGCAATCACTGCAACACTCCCCAGGAGAGGCTTTCTCTGCCCAGCCTGTCTCCTGCAGGACGCTGGGGGGGAGGTGGGGGCAGCTTTAATGAGGTTGGGTTTTTTTCAGCTCCTATTGCAGATACCCAGCTGGCTTTGACTGGTAGAGCCAAGCTGCTCCACAGTCCAAGACAGGACACCCTTCATGTGAAGGGGCTACTCATTCCTCAGTGCCTTTCCATTCTGTGGGTCACTAATTTCTTGTGAGCAAAGAACCACCCTTTCCTGCAAGAACAGTGACATTGTGATGTCCCTGTAGACCTCTTAAGGGTGGCCACGCTGAAATCAGAGAGGTGAGAGAGAAGGATCCATGTTTCACACCCCATCCAACCCTCCTTAGCCCACATCATCAGGGTGAGGTGGTGCCAACCCATGCTCTGCCCTACCCAATCCGACCCTCCTTAACCCATACCCTCAGGTTGAGAGGTATCACCCCATGCTCTGCCCTACTCCATCCAACCCTCCTGAACCTGTACCATCAGGGTGAGGAGGTGCCAACCCATGCTCTTCACTCCCACTAGTTATGGGGGGGGTGGCTCCCTGAACTCCTCCTGATTCTGGACTCACTTGTCGCTGCCTTTGCCGCCGATGACGTAGACGAGATCCTTGTGCGATGCCACCGCGTGCCCGTAGACTGAGTAGGGGAGGGGGTCAGCTTCACCCCACTTGAAGGACCTGGATCAGAGAAAAATGGGAAGCAAAAGGATTGCAGTTACCCTGCACTTAGTCCGTGGCACTTTCCAGACCTCGAGGTGAGTACAGAACCCGACTCAATCTCAGAAAGACAAGGTTTTGGTTTTTTTTCCAGTGAGATGGGGCTCATCCAGTAAATTTATTACCCAAAAGAAAAAGGGAAAATGAAATATACTAAATTTTAACACTAATATTCATTATCTTCTGCAGCATCCCCTACTCTGGGGCTTTGTGGAGTCTCCATCTCTGGAGACACTCAAGACCCACCTGGATCTGTTCCTGGGTGACTTGGTCTAGGTGCCCCTGCTCTGGCAGGGGGGTTGGACTGGATGATCTAGTCCCTTCCAACCCCTAATATCTGTGAATCTCCCCTTCTCCCAGCTCCTCCCCTCACTTACAAGCATTACCAGACAGAGATTTCTTCATGACAAAAAAAGAATGAGGCCAGTGAGACTCAAGGGTGAAAGATCCTGAGGGAAAAAACAACTTTTCAGCTATCTCCTTCCACTTTGGTTGGCCAACACTCAGCAAGGACCTGCAGGGGTGAGTATGTCCACATTTTTGCTGTGCAGATAGAAGCCTCTGAGCTTGCTCTGGGGCAGCTGAACAGATGTAGCTACAAGGCTTTGGAAATCTCAAACTGGTACCCAAATGGAGCTGACCAGTTTCTTATGAGGTGTCTGTTCGTGTTCTTGGCTCATCCCCAGTCATCCCATGTAGGATGTAGTGGTGGTTTAGTGGTGGAACTTGGCAGTGCTGGGTTAACAGTTGGAGTAGATGGTCTTAAAGGTCTTTTCCAACCCATTCTATGATTCTCTGTAACTCCCAAGACCTGCTTTATTTACTTATTTATTTATTGTAACCTAAGAACTGAGGTCCCTGGACTGAGTGTTTTCTTTTTGCCCAACCACTGTGGGCAGATATTTGATCCCATAGACCAGCAGTTTACCCCCGCCAGGCTTCTTGCCCCTAAATAATGCTAAAAATATAAGTAGTTTCACATCTCTACCAGCTTCAAACCACCTCCTGGGTGCTTAGCAGGGCCAGACACATCCTTTCCCAGACTCCACAGGGGCAGAATAAATGTCCTGTTCAGTGGGAATGAAACTGGTTTCAAACCTCTGCCTATAAAACAGGCTTTGAAGAGCAGACAGCTGAATATAGACAAAGCTAAGGCTTTCTAACACCTACAGCTCTGCCTTATTGGGCCAGAGAGCAGCAGCCTTTGGATGTGTCTGGATCCTTGGAGCAGAACAGGATGGTGCCTTAACAAAGCTCATGCCTGAGCCTATTGTCCAGAAACACTGGGATTTAAAGCCTGGTATGACTCAGGATGGATCATTCTGTGCCACACCTGGATATTTTCAAAGGAAAAAGTCCTGTTCAAAGCCACTCCTGATGAGCCCATGGTGTATGGTGCTGAACCTCCAACCAGTGAACAAGAGCAGAAGGAAAAACTTGTCTTGCTCCTTTGTACAGGTCTCACTAAGAGGCAGCTCTGATAACATCATATCCCCTTTACGGCTTCCATCTCTGGGAGGTTCAATTACAACAAACAGAGCAGCTGGAGAGACACAGCTCAGAGCCCTGGGGTACAGCTTGAGCCAGTCCCAGTGGTCCCAGTATCTAGCTGTAGAATTTGAGCCCTGTCTCCAAAAACCTTTCAGTCCCTGGAGAGCTGGAGTCATTTTTTGCACAGCAGCTGCTTCTCCACCTTCACCTCCCACCCCTCACTTGGATGGCAGCACTTACAGCCGGTCGTAGCATAGCACTGAATCCAAGGTCTTCTCTCCCTCTTTCAGTTCTTTCCCTCCAACCACAAAAATAGAGTTTTCTGCTTCTCCCAGGCCAAAGAGGCAGCGAGGGGAGGGCAGGGGGGGCATCCCCAGCCAGTCTGCATCCAGATGGTCATACTGAAAGGAAACACATGGTCATTAGTCTGTGCTCACCCGGCCCATTTGCATAGCAAAAATCAGTGTCCAGAGGCTGAGGGCAAAGTCCATTCCCATATGCTGCTCAGTGACCCCAGAAGGCACTTTGCTGGTTTCTTGCCTGTGCTTTGCCATCTGGTGCAAGGTGGGAGATCTCACTGCAAATCCATCTGTTTTGTGATAAGGCATAACAGCAGAGAGGCACCAGCGTGAACATGTTCTGCTTGATGCACCAAAACCTGGACTTGGAGCAAGCTTGGTAGTCTTTGGATGACAGTTGGACCTATAATGGGTTGTTCCTGGGACTGGAGGAGCTGAAGAAGTTCAATCTTAGAAATTTTGCCTGAACCTCTCCAGCTGTAGCATATGCCACAGTATTTCATCCTGATAGATTCCATCTCTGCCAGGTAACAGTGCAGCACCATGGCTTGGTATGGACTGTGAACTAGGGCAAAAAATTTTAATGTAGCTTGGTAGCAGAGGAAGAAGTTGCTGTGGCCCCTCCAGTTTTGGGCTCCCCAGTTCAAGACAGACAGGGAACTACTGGAAAGAGTCCAACAGAGGTTGGGGAGATGCTGAGGGGCTGGAGCATCTCTGTGGCCAGGCCAGGCTGAGAGCCCTGGGGCTGTTGAGCTGGAGCAGAGCAGCCTGAGAGGGGAGCTGATCAATGCTGAGCAAGAGCTAAAGGGCCCATGGGGGACAAGAGGATGGGGCCAGACTCTTGTCAGTGGTGCCCAGTGACAGGACAAGGAGCAACAGGCACCAACTGGAACCCAGGAGGTTCCACCTGAGCAGGAGGAGCAAGTTCTTTGGTGTGAGGGTGTCAGAGCCTGTCCCAGGCTGCCCAGAGGGGTTGTGGAGTCTCCTTCTCTGGAGAGATTCTAACCCCCCCTGGACACTGCGCTGCTGGGCCCTGCTCTGGGTGCCCCTGCTGGAGCAGGGGGTGGCACCAGATGATCCCCAGAGGTCCCTTCCAACCCCCACCACACTGGGATTCTGTGACATCTTGCAGCCATCTTAGTGAGACTCTGCAAGATGTAGCTGTGATGCAGCACTGTCTGAAGTGCTGCTTGCTATGGGCTCGAGCCAGAGAGCTTCATCTTGCTGGGTTGCCTCCAAAAACTTGGCCTCAGCTGGGTGCCTGTGGTTATTGTCTGTTTGTGAGCTGCAGTCCACATATGTGGTATTTATAGTGCAAGCCCGAGCAGCTCAGTCATCAGGATAGTTCCTGCTTCTTGATGGATTCAGCATTGTTTTCAAGCCATCAATCTTAGCTGGGACAAATAAAGGATACCCTTTTCCATCTGAAATGTCAAGGGAATCATTTGTTCCTGACAAAATTTGCAAGGCCTCAGGGATTTAGCAGCATTTTTGTATTTTGGTGGTGTGTTTAAAACAATCCCTGACCTAACTCTCCTGGCTTCAGCAGGAGGAATATGAATGCAGGGAGGGCAGAGAGTCAGAAGATGCTGCTGCACTGACATGGGCTTTCAAGGGTCCCTTATGCAGCTGCCTGTCTATATCTGGGTGAAGTTTCAGCTGAGGAAAAAAAAAAGCTCAAAAGTCTCTCCTACTCATAAAGAAACCATGAGTTACATAATGATGGCAATAAATTACACCTTTGCAAACTGGTGGCACCTCCCAGCCCTGGGAACTGGTCTGCAGCTCCCACACAAGGATTCAAGTGGTGAAGGGACCACTGTCCCCTTCTTGTGGGGAAGGAGCTACATGATGCCTGAGCCATTTGTTACTGAGTCAGTGGCAAATTGGGAGCTGAATATAGAAACCTTGCTGTTTGCAGCTCAGAGAATAATTTTGATTGAAGGGACCTCCAAAAGTCTTTCATCCAGCCCCCATGCTCAAGCAGGTGCAGCTTTGGAGTCAGAGCAGGTTGCCAGGGCTTTGTGCAGTCAAGTATTAAATGTCTCCAAGGATGTTTGTGAGCTGTCTGGTCCCCTGGGAAGATTTTCCTCACTGCTGACTGAAATTTCCCTTACAGCAACTAGTGGCCACTGCCTCTTGTCCCATCTTCATGCAAATCCAACAAGAGTCTGGATCCCTGTTCTGTGGCCCCTCCCATTAGGGAGCTGCATATAGCTCAGTGTGACCACAGCTTTGGTTACTGCTGAGTTACAACAGCCACTTGTGAAGTATCCCAAAGGATGTCCCACCATGGCACATGATGGAAATGGCCAAGGCAGAGACTCTGAGGTGGAACCAGCAGACCTCCAAAAGGTGAGCACTAGAAATGGGGTTTGTGTTGGTAGGTGGGGACATACCCTGTGTCCTTGGGCTGTTTGCTCTGTTGCTGTAGCTGCTTGCCCTGGTCAAACAGTCCCCTATTCAGGGCTAGGATCAGGAAGATTTATTCCTTACTCCCCCAAGCCTCCTTCCTCAGTTGCCAAAAGCCACTCACTGGGGTCTGCCTTAAGGAGAAGAATCTCTAGTAAAGCAACTCAGATGTTTCAACCTCATTTCCAACTTTCATTTTAACATCAGATAACAATATTACTGGAAACAAAAGAAAGCTGAAGCTGGTACCTGTAGGAAGTAGGAACTCATGGGATCCTCGTTGCTGTCCTCGTTGTAGTACAGTCCTCCAACAATGAAGATCTGATTCTCTTTGGTCACCAGGCTGATGTGGTTCTTTGGGATTTGGGTAGACATGGAGGCAAAATAGCACTCGTTGGCAGTGGGATCATAGGCCACTGCCCCACTGTCGCTCACCATGAAAATAAGGTCCTGGAGGAACATCCCAAAGCGCATCGTGTCGTTTAAGATCCCTGGGAGAGCATCTTCCTCCGCATCCTCCTCCTCATCTACCGCTCCATTGACAACGGTGTCTTTCTCTTGCTTTTCACTGCTTTTCTTCACTTTCTTCTTCTTCACCACTGTGATTTTGCCTTTCTGGGCATCCTTCACCATCTGCATTTTCTTCAGCAGCTCCGGGCTGGACTTGACCACGGCCTGTTTCTCCACGTGCTCCTTGATGTAGTCGCTGGGCATGAGGCGGAAGCGGATGCTTTCGAAGATGACAGGCAAGGCCTTCTGCCTGTTCTCCTGGTCCTTGGTCCCCACCCACTTCATCACCACTTCAAAGACGCTCTCCTCTTTCTCGATGTTGAGGGAGTCGCTGGAGATGATGGCAATGAGCTCGTCAGGGGAGAGCTGGTAGAACTCCTCATCCCGAGACACCAGCGTGAAGCGGTCGCAGATGAAGTCCCGAGCTGCCACGGCCAGCCGGGCACAATCCAGCATCAAGCCCAGCCTGAAGATGGCCAAGCAGTTGCTGAGGCAGAGCCTCTTCTGCAAGAAGGACACGCAGACGGTGAAGATGGAAGGGATCTGGAACATGTTGGCCACAGAGAAGATGTCCTGCACGTTCTGCTCCGTGATCTCCAGCTCAGAGGTGTAGATATAGTGAAGGATCTTGCCCATGACATCTGGATCAACATCTTCTAAACTGACCTCCCTCTTCTTGCTCTCTTCCATGTCCGAGAGGAACATGGCTCGAAAATACGGGCTGCAAGCTGCCAGCACCAGCCGGTGGCAGGGAAACTCCTTCCCTTTGACTTTTAAGACACAGTCCAGAAACTTATTGTGGTCCAACATGTCTTTGAGTCCATCCTGGAGGAGAGTTTGCTGGTAGAGACGCAATTCTTCCACTTGATCAAAAGGCAAACCCATGGTGAGCAGTAACCACTCCTTCTTCCCCCAGTCCTTCTTTAGTTAATAGATCTATATTTATGAATATTCCTATATCTGAGCCCCTGGTAAAAAAAACTTAAAGCAGAGCTTGCAGGTCTCCCTCCCTTCCAGACCGTCAGCAAACTGGGAATGTGAAAGGCTTGCTACTCTGGCAGCTGTCTGTGCACTTCAGTTTCCAGCCTAGGGCTTTATATATAGCCACAGCGTTATGAAGCTTAAGGAATCCATAGTGGAGCATGTGTAAGCTGATCACCCTTTAATATGACACATGGGACAAGGAGGGAGGGAGGGACACGGGGGAACAGCTGTACTGCCAACCCCAGTGCTTCAGGAAGGGTCTGGCAGCCCTGAGTCACCACGGGGAGGGGGTGCTGGGGGGGGGAGCTGGAGCTTCTGCTGCTGTCCCATCACAGGGGACCCCTCGGCTCAGCTGGAGTGCTTGGGAAGCAGGCTCCAGATGACTCAGACACCCCACTCTGCCTGCTGGGACATGAAAAGAGAGGTTGGGAACCTTCTCCAGACGCCTCTAACTGGACGGCTCTGAACCTGCTAGACCCGTAGCTGGGCTAAAAATAGACTGAGGTCAAAGCTGGAGAGAGATGTAATAAGGGAGAGGCTGATGTGGGCTGAGTGACACCCCCAACTCCAGCCAGATCACTCCCAGGGCTGCTTCTCTGCACAGGTTTGTCCTCTGTGCTCCTCTGGAGTCACTTTTCAGAGTCTGGAAGGGGGTGGAAAATGAAGATAGAGCTGTTTGTTTACACCCCTGGATGGGATGGGAGAGCTGTGCTGGAAGTGTCACTAAAGGTGGAGGGTTGAGGAGCATGGGGTGGCCCTGCTTTGCCTGCAATATGAGCATGGCACAGTCTCTGGACACCTCATCATTAATAAAGCCATCTTTTCCACAGCTTGGAGATGGAGGTAGGGTTTGAGGCAGAACAGAAGTCAAAAGCGGTCAGTGATGGGCATCAACTCATAGATTAAGACCTTTAAACACAGGTGTCTTGTAAGCTGAGGGTCAAGTGCTAAGGTCTGCTGAGATTCAGAGCCACAACAGGACAACCTTCCTGGCCTCGAGCTGCTGGCTGAGGTCTCCAGCAGGTCTTGTGTCCTGCTTGCATGCCCATAGGTGTCTAGGAAGTCCCATGGGTCTTCAAATGGCTAGTCCAGGACCCAGGTCTTCCCATGGAGTTCCCAAAGGAGTAAATTAGTTTTGACAGACAGGAGTGAGCAGAGTAACTATAATTATTTATACCTATAGTAAAACTTACACATCAATCTGTTTTATCTCCATTCCTAAGGACCCTCTGGGCTGGCTGACACTGTGATGGCACAGACTTAATTAATGATTTAATTAAGTCTAGACAAAAATATTAGCCACTCTTCTTGGTGCATTTAAAGCCACATCCCCCCCCTTACCTGGGCATGGGTGGATTTAGAAAAGTGCTTTGTGCCATGATGGTTAGCTATCTAAGTGGGAAGAGGGAGGGAGCTATACTGGTATAGTACCCTTTCGTACTGGTGAGGGTCTAGCAGCATCTGAGAGGTACCAATCTAGCAAGGGAAATAATCACAAGCTGTTTACAGAGCTCACATCATAAGCTCTTCTTCTCTGCTGCTCATCTGTGATGGGATCAAATGATGAGCTCTGATTTTTGTTGAACTGGGTCGAACTTCTCTGCTCTCTGACATCTGGGGCTGGACAAACCCATCCTCCCCTCCTTCTGCTTGAGCTCTGCACTTGCCCAAGTTTAATCTGGTGGTGTTGTGCCAGGATTTTCCCCCCTCCCATCCTTTAATCTCCCTTGAGCTCTGGTTTGTTTTCCTTTCCGCGTGTGCTGCTGGCCAAGGTTTGCTGCCATAGTTCCCCCCATCACAAGGTGCTGCTAAAATACAGCTACAGCCCATCCCTTCCCACAGGAGCTGCCAAGATGGGGCTGTGGCTTTTCCCAGAGCACAGGAATTCCAGACGTGTCAGCCTGGCCAAGAGTGCCCAATGTAGGGTTATTAATTGGGGTTCATAGTTGTAATTAAAAAAACTACTTTTCCTGGCTTCCTGGGCAAGTTTTACTAATGAGCAGGCAAATAACCAGAACAGATGAGATACAATTCTCCAGGCAGAAGATGAGCAGTTGATTAATCCCATTCTATTGGGGTGTAGGCTGAGGTCTCCTGCACAAGGGAGACCTGGTTGAGATAGCATCACTCAGACTCACCAGACCTCCTGGGCTGGTACCAACAATGAGGGGATAACTGAGGAAAAGGGGGGGCAAGACCCCAAGAACTGTCTCTCTACCAAATCACTCCTCAGTTGGTGTCTAAGATTAGCTCCTTCTGGCAGCTCCAGCAGATGCAGCTGATGGGTAAATTTAGATCCTTAGTGAATGGGTTATTTTCTCTCCCAGAGTATCCAAGTCAGGAGGGCAATGCAGAGTCACTGGGCTTTGCCATGTGAGTCACTCAGATGCTGGGAGGTGGGTGACACTATTTGTCCTCCTGGGCAGCCAGGAGCCTGAGCTGAGCCACCTGCAGAGGCAGAGCCCTTTGTCTAGGCAGCTCAAGGTGGCTTCTGCTGTTTGAGGACACACATGTGGTAAAAAAACTGAATTTTACCCTGAAGGAAGCACATCATGTCATAGCTGGCTGGGTGGTAAAGAGCAAATCTGAAAAAATAGATGCCAAGAAGCATCTACCAAAGGTCCAGCAGCAGAGCTGTGTTAAAAAGGGATGTGCTTGGCAGCTGAAGGGGCTTTGGGGACATGGCTAGGAATGCCACCATGGCATAATACCTACTCAGAAATAAAACCAACATAGTTACTAACTCAATGACTCCATGAATGACAGTTTGTTGACAATAGCTGATCGTAATTCACCACTGTGAAGGTGGAGTCAAAATAAAGATGAATATGAACCAAGCTGCAGCCAAACCTCCAATCTGGTGATGCCATTAAGGGGGGTTTCAAACTCAACCACATCTTGTGTCACTATGAGAGGTGAGGACCTGCAGCCAGACCCTTGTGCCTCTCAGCTCTGGTGGCAGGGCCTTGCCCAGGGTGTCACCAACCTTACAGCAGCACAGCAGAGACGAGCAGCAGGCACCTCAGATGTCCAACATTTATTCACTACATAAATGTATGACATTTCTCAGGGACTTCACAAGTTACTTTGGCAGAGCTGAAAGCTGGCTAGGAACCGATCCTGTTTCATCCACAGGGAAGCCAGAACACACCAGCACCCAGCATCTCGACACACATTGCAGAGTGGTCCAGATTCCATCCTCACCAAACACTGACATAACTCAGAGATAAGGCCACTGGAAGTTACTCTAAAGTGCAAGAGAGCCAGAGCTATTTCTCAGTTCCAAACCCACCTTTTCCCCAAGGCACCATGTTTCACACCTGTACATGTAGTCAATGCACTCTCTCAGCAGCATCTCAAAGTCAGCTTCTCCAGGGAGAATATTTTGGGCTTCCCCTCCACTGCTGAGTCCCAAATCACTGCCCTTCAGTTGGGATCTTGCTCCTTTGGCAGTACATCTGTGTGTGTGGTCACAGGATGAGGCTGTGTGCACCACAGTTGGTTGAGTAAAGGGATGACTGGCTGGAGCTGGGCAAGAGGTGGCTACAGCATCTTCAGTTCCTCATCCCCAGGCAGGAATGTGAGCTTAAACCTTTGACCATGTTGAGTAAAAAAAGGCAAGTGTGATTTGGTTTGAGTCCCAGGACGTATATCACAGCAGGATGCTCACAGTGGCCCCATCAATCTCAGACCCAGCAGTGGAGAGCCCTTTGTGATGGGGTGTGATGGATGTTGTGTTTCTTTGGCATGCTCTCTGCCCAGGTGACCTGTACACCAGGTATGGACCTGCACTCTCAACTCTGCCTGGTGTTGGCTCTAAATCATGTTTTTCCAAGACACTGAGCACTGGAGAGACCTGTTCTGCAGAGGTCACAACAGCCATTACTCTGCACTGCTGACAGTAGTGCTAGTCCTGGTCCTCCTTCCCTTTGCTATAGAGATTGTGCTATTTCTTGGTAGGTACAGATGGTGCTGAGCTGTTTCACAGTCCTTACTGCACAGCCATGGATACTGAACACTAGACAGTGGGTGCTGACCACTTCCTGGGGTGAAAGAAACATGGGATGCTTGGGCTGGAAGTGACCCGAAGATGGTCTGCTCAGAGCAGGCTCAGCACCATCTCATCCCTTTCTTAGGGTGAGCCAGACACACAGCTGTCAGACCTCCAGCTGTGGGACTTGGAAAGTCTCCTCTGGGAGGCATGGGCTACAGGCCCTGCAGGAGAGCAGAGTGCTGGTGGACTCTGGGGGGGTGAAATCTTCATGTCAAAGAGTCAGAAAAAATGATGGGGATGGCTCTTTCTGCTGTAACAGAAATGTCCTGGGAGCAAAACCTCAGCAGTGTGCCATGCCTGGGGAGCCTGAAAAACGCCCACTGTGTCTTAGAGAAAAACCTTTCCTGCAGCAAGGGGGTGACCTCTGCTTTCCAGGTGACTTCTAGATGGGTGAGCTACAGCAGTCCGATTGGCAGGGGTGCTTGGAGAGCCCTGGCCAGTGGCTGGCGTGGCAGCAGTAGCTGGAAGGGAGAGGAGGCTTTGGGACAAGCCTGTGGATACCTCCCCTCTACTCCACCTTTGCTTTGTCACCCTTCTCCTCCTCGAGGGCCAGGATGCGCTCACGCTCTTTGATCAGCTGCACTCCACAATATGTGATGAACCAGATGGACAAGGTGCTGACAGGGAACCCTAGAAGATGGAAAGAGGCATGGTCAGCTTGGTGTAGCTGCTGGCCTAACAAGCTAGCTCTTCTCCAACAGTCTTAGATGGGTCTGGAAGGTCCTCCAAGCTCCTGGTGGGTGTTTTCCAGCATGGATCCAGCCCTACAGCTTCACTGAGACAACAGCAAAGATTCCAGGGTTGTATTTCAGATGAAGTGGTGCCTGAACCCACTGAGTCCATCCTGGGAATTTGCTGGAGGGCTTTTGAGCACCATCTTACCCCTGAAACACCTTCTGGCCCCCAAGTTCAGACTTGGTGGTTGACTTTCTGCCCGTTCTGTCTCCGTACTGGGTCTCTCGACTTTCTATCTCAAAACCTTATAGCTGCCTTCCAGTACTCCAAGGAGAGCTACAGGAAAGGGGAGGGACTTTTTACAAGGGGATGTAGTGATAGGATGATGGGTAATGGCTTTAAACTGAAAGAGGAGAGATTTAGATGAGATGTAAGGAAGAAATTCTTCACCATCAGGGTGGTGAGACACCAGAAGATGTTGCCCAGGGAAGCTGTGGATGCTCCATCCCTGGAAGTGTTCAAGACCAGCTTGGATGGGGCTTTGAGCAACCTGGTGTAGTGGGAGGTGTCCCAGCCATGGCAGGTTGTTGCAACTAGGAGATCTTTAAAGGTCCCTTCTGACCCAAACCATTCTATGATTCAACCTGCCCATGTCCATCCTTGCTCAGCACTGTGACCTTCTGGAAGCTTTGTGACCTTCTGGAAGCTTTGTGACCTTCTGGAAGCTTTGTGACCTTCTGGAAGCTTTGTGACCTTCTGGAAGCTTTGTGACCTGCTGATTCTGAGGATCAACCCCAGCCTTGTCCCATATCAACACATGTTTTTGTCACCTAGGTAAGCCACCAAGATCTGAGAGCTCTCCTTCCACTTGGGAAATGTCTGATGACATTTGTGACCACGAGTTTGGTATCCACAGCAGAAGGGAGACATGGGCTTTGTACCTGCTAAAACAGGACCTCTGAAATGAATAAAGCCACCAGAAAAAGCCAGCTAGCTCAGCAGGCAGGCACTTCTGGCACACTGAGCCCAGACGTGTCACATTATCCACTTCCTACGCCAGCCCCGTCCCAGAGAGGGCTGGAGGACGTGGGCTCCTGATGACTATTTATACCCTGAGCTGCTCAAGAAGACTTCAAAATAGTGTCACTGTCCAACAACTGGCAATGGAAGACAAAATGCACATGAGGATTCATATGTGTCACCTTCAGGTTGACTCAGGAGTAGCTGCTAAAGGAGGAGATGAGGTAGGACGAGTAAATCCCTTTCTCCAGCAAGGGACTCAGCCCTCCTTGGTGGGGTGAATTAAATCATAGAATGGTTTGGGTCAGAAGGGAATTGTAAAGGTCTTCTAGCCCAACCCCCTGCACTGAGGAGGGACATCTGCAACTAGAGCAGGTTGTTCAGAGCCTGGGCCAACACTTGGTCACATTTTGGGGGAAGAAAAGGACCTTAACTCCTCTACCAGTGTTCCCCCATCAAGACAGGGGTCCATCAGAGGGGAAGGGTGATAGGACCTTACCTGTTATGAGGAGTCTCTTGGTCACCAGCAGTGCAAACTCCAGGCTGTTGAGGGCTGGGATGTTGTAGAGGACAATGGCCCAGAAATTCACTGCCCCAAAAACTGCCCTAATCCGTCGAGACATGGACTCTGGTATTTTGGCCTGTGGAGGGAAGAAGCACAGACAGGGAGGAAAAATGGAGCTGTAGGGAAAGGGGATGCACTGGTCCTACTCCAGCCAAGCTCCAGTTGGTTTCCAGAGGGGCAAACAATGAGCCTTTTGTGTCTCTGGGATGACAAAAAATAAGGACAAGGTAAAAATCCTACTCTGCTGCTGAACTCAGATGCATTTGGGACTCTGGACCAGTGTTTTGAGGTCCCATGTGTAGGAGAAAGAGGTGATGCAGGGTTTCATTCTAACAGTGGCTGAGAACTCTTATCTTCATCTGCTGCCTTGGGTGAGCTGTTCCTCAAGGCAGATAAATGCTGGTGTGCACCAGGATTGTTGTGAGCCCTGTGTGCAAATCACTCCCAGCTCCTGGTAGAAATTGTTCCTTAGGAATTAGAAAAAAAATTAATAAAAATAATAATAATTTTTAAAGAGTGACATTGTCACCAGCACATAATCCTCAGGAGCAGCTGCTGAGAGCAGAGAGGGGAAGTAGCTTATAGCAAACTTCAAAGAGCAAGATGAATCCCCAGGCCACTCAGGGCTGAGAATTGTGGTGCCACAGGGAAGGAGATTTCACTGCCTGCCAGGGCTGCAATCTGATTAGAAGTTCAACGAGGAGAGCAAATGGGCAGGTTGTTCTCCACAGTTTTTTATTTAACAATGTCTTTACAGAACGAGTTTAGCACCTTCAGACTTTAGGCTGGGCAAAACAAGCAACAGAATGTCTTCCAGGATGGAGTTTCCTAAGTTCCATCAAGTCCCTGAGGCACTTTGGTTCCATTGGAGGCAGGACAGAGCTTTTGGGGTGGTTGGACAAGAATTTATTCTGGTACCTAAACATTTACTTTTATCAGAAATCAGATCCAAACCATTCAGAATGCCAAGATGTTTTGTAGAACACAAGGAACAAATTGTTCCCCCCACCCACCTGCAGCCCAGCTCCTCACCTCCAGTTTGGCAAAGGGTGCCTGCTGGAAGAACTTCTGCACCCAGAGCTCAAAGTTGAGGCCAAAGCAGTTGATGACAGACCAGATGTAAACAATCTCACAGGGCCCCAGCCACAGGGTGGTGACAGCAAAGGTGGCAACACTGGCCACGAGCTCCTTCATGATATTGTCATGGTTCTCTCCAATGTGATCATACACGTACCTAATGGCCAAGGAAAGTGGTTGGTGCTCTCCATAGTCAAGGGGACCCCTCTGGAGTTCCTAATCCCACCAACAAGCTCCTCACAGGCACCTCACTGAGAAAGGAGGGACTGGCTGACACGTTCTATCAATAAACTGATTTTTGCTGCATCCCAGCTGCTCATGGCTTCTGTTCCTTACAAATCTATAACTCCCTAAGGACAAAATACCACCCTTTTCACCTCTTGCAGGTAAGGGGTTGGTGAAACATGGAGCTCTGTAGAGCTCCAGGCCATCTCAGACTTGCTGGTGCACTGGATTTCATCACTAAGCAGCCTGAAGGGAGCTGAAGAGCTGAGGGAGATGTAATGGAACTCAGCCACCCTTCTTACCCTAGGTATGGGAGACCTGGACTCAATTCCCCTTTCCTCCTGGTAGAATATGACCTGACTCTTCCTCCCTTGAGGGAACACTGAACCCACCAGGTTCAAAGGTATTTCTTGGACTTTCCTATTTCCAACGTTGGGTGGAGGCTGTTGCACTTTGTGGTGATTCATTAAATGGTCTTAGGGTTAAACAGACCAACTATGATTTCATGCCAACTGATACACCCAGAGAGGAGGACACCTCAGCTCTGGGGTGAAGAGCATTTAATGCTTCATTGCTACATGACAAAAGAGAAGACCCTGAACCAGACCAGAGAGAGTTGATTAGACACTTACTTGCATAGCCAGTCATTAATCCCTCTGTCAAAATGCCTAAAATGGAGATGATAAAAAGCACATTAAAAGGTGATGACACCCTACCACGTGGCAGTCAGCCACAGAAGGCACCCAGTCCCTTGCCTAGGTCATTTGAACCTTGCTCACAGCAGTTCACCATGATTCT
>VYZU01080309.1:0-41213 GCA_013401355.1 Ceyx cyanopectus
GGGGAAGCTGGCACGGAGAACAGGGAGAAGAAGGAGATTGCAAATAGCCTTGAGAAAAGGTTCAAATGAAGACTCGAGGGATAAAGCTGCTCCATGGTGACCAATGCTCGTTGCTGCACCAAAAATACATCAGTGCATCAAGCTGTCCTCAACATGTGGTGAGGAATAAAGGATTTTCACAACCCGCTGTGAGCTTCTGGCTTGTCTGAAAACCCACGTGCCGGGTCACGGAGGGGTTGGGGCTTAACGGCCGTGTCGCTCATCGGTCAGGGCACCGAGCAGCAGCCCCGAGCTGGTCCTGGGAGCCTTTCAGCACCAAGACCATAGCTCGGGGACCCAGGGCAAAATAAGTACCTCTGTGAGTGCAGGGAGAAAGGTTTTGCTTTGACAGTCTGCATGCAGAGTATATTGCTTTGGAAATACTAGCCTTGTTGTTGCTACTTTTTGCTTTAAAATTGGCCAAATAACCCGAAAATGAGCTGTAAAGCAAGGACAGAAAATATTTCTGCTTGAGTTGAAATGAAATTTTGGGAGTGTTTTCCTTTTTAAAACTTCTTTTTCTTTTTCCTTTTAGATCTTTAACACTGGGAAACCCCTCATAAACCCAGACCTCTCAAGCTCACAGTCAGTGGATGTCCTCAGGAGCTGATCTCCTGGGACTTTCCTCTGCCCATCTCTCTGGGGTAAGAATTGTCTCTTCCTACGAGTGTTCTGCATTTGTTCTCAGAGCCTCTGAGAAGACAGCACAATGCAAAAAGGGAAAAAAAACCTCAACTTTAAAATAAAGCCTTCATCAATCTCAGGAGATCCTTACTCCTGCCCTGCTGACGTACTGCATGGGCTTTCCAGGAGTCCAGTACAAATGAACAGAGAACTTGGGCACACCAGGCTATTCATACATTAGGCAATAATTATAATGTATATTAACTGCCTGGGTGTTGAAAGAGTCCCAGCATGAGATTGCTTCTCTAATAGGAGACAGAAGTGATAAAAGACAGTAATAGATTGCCTTTCAGATGTGGAATTAAAAGCAGCAACTCATTAGATTATTTTTTTTTCACAGCCTCTAATCGCAAGTAGTTTCCTTTCAAGTCAGATTTCCATTTCCAAGGCTAAGCTCGGCAACACAAACAGAAATTAAAGGAGGGGGAGAGGGATCCTATTCTGACCTCTCTGGCATCACAGGAATGGGGAATAACTGTGCTCAGCTCAGCAGTGCTGCCCAGCCAGAGCGGGAGCCCAGAAGCCAGCCCACCTAGGCAGCCTTCTGAAGAGACTATCATCAAAAGATCAGGATTTGGCAGCTTTTTTTTTTTTTTTTTTAATGCTAGCTGCAGCCACTATATTTCCTTTTTTTAAGAGATAGCCTAGAAGATAAGGCTTTTGAATTTCAGCAATCGAACAAAAAAATGAAGTTACTTCAAAGCAGTGGCGGAGATTCTGAAAAACTGACATTTCCACTGACTGATCCAGTTTGTCTCTGGTGAGGGATGCTTTCCAGACAATTTTGGCTGCTGTTTTTAAAAGTATAGAAAGCAGGAGAAGAAAAAGCTGGATTTTAGCTGAGTTGGGAAGCACAGTAAATAACACTCATTAGGTTCTCCTGGACAGTTTTAATGAGTCAGAGTTTAAAATCGTTCATTCAACATCTTTACAGGACAAACTAGAGCAAGGTTTCAAACTCAAATCCTTTGGCAGGAGCTGCATAATCCATAAAACATTTGAAAGGGGGAGTACGGGAGGGAGAGGAAAGGAGGTATAAAATCAGGCTGAGAATGGTGTTGCCAGTCAAATTTCATCTAAATCAGCTGCAAACTCTGTTTTTATCTGTATTGATGACACCTAAAAATAAAGGAGTCCAGAAGACCTCCATCTCCCCAGCCCCAGTACCACCACGTGCTTGTTTCAGCTGCCAGTGCTCCCAGAGACCCCAGGCATGGGTTAACCAGGTCCCACTGCCTGCATTTGTAGTAGCCAAGCTCTTAAGCACAGATGGTGAGTTGGATCCAGCAGCACAAAAGCTACCATATTTATTTTTTTTTTCCACTGAGCTGTCCACCCACCTTGGATGGGAAATAAGCTCTTCAGCAGATGAGATTTTTCACTAAATTCATGTACAAAGGTTTGGGACCAGTTTAATTCTCCCGAAGTGGCACAGTGCGTGTCCCTTGGGAGCAATCCCACAGTGGGGTGCAAATGCTGCTAGTCTTGGCAACTGGGGGGTTCAGGGAATTCTGGGGTGCTGGGGGAATTGAAGGCAAAGCCCCAGACCTTGCTCTCCTCAGGGAGCATGGTGATGCAGGGAGCATACAGGAGCTCTTCTGGAGCCCAGGGACCTTAATGGGATACAGTCACAGCCACCTACTGGGAAACCCACCCCCTTGCCCAGCTCTGCTAGATAGAGTCTGGTTATGTTGGTTTATCCTGCCCAGAGTATGCTCTGAGGTCAGTTAAAGGGAGTTTTCAGGGTGGTTTACTGCCTGAAGAGGCAGAAACATGAAGCCCATGCCCACAGCTCAGGCATCATCCACAGGAGCCCTCCTGGTTGATGTGAGATGTGAACTCATGTGGCACTAATCATGCAGCAGCAGAAGGCAGTGACATGGACCAATTGACACCAGTTCTGCCACAAGCCAGAGCCCTCCAGAGCTATGGTGGCACAGTTGACCTGCAGCAACTCCCCAGTCTCAGCTGTGCCAGCACAGGGGGGAGAAGGCTCAGCATCCTGGGGGAAAGAAATGCAACTGGGCTATGATTTTCCCTATAAAGGGATTGCTCCTGCAAACCCCATTGCACCACCCAGCTGGGTGGAGGCAGGGAGAGGGTGGCATCTGGCATCTTAGAGGGATGAAGAAATCACTGTGGAGCATTAAAAGCAGTGCCTGTTGGCACCGGGGGATGTTCAGAAGCTTGGCCCTGTCCCCAGGGACACATACCTGGGCAGGGCTCCTTGGGGAAAACACTCCATAGAGGAGATTGAAGGGAAGTCTTCAGCATTTTGGGAACTGGAAGGGGTTGGGGGTGCTGCAGAGGCACCAGCTCACCCCAGGGCAGGAGCCTGAAGCTGAGATGGCTTTTGCCATTTTGGTATGAAAGCACCTGGGCTAAGCACAGTCTGGGCCCAGATCTCACCTCCAGCAGCATAACTCAGGAGCACATCCACTGCTGTCCACAGGGGCAGGACTGTGTTATTTGTCCAGAGGTGATGAGAAGCAGGGGAGATGCTCCTCTGTCCATCGNCACCACACTGAGGCACATCAGGCCCCGCTGATTCTTTGCCTGGATCAAGGCTTGCAGCCCTGTGCATTTAATCCCAGCCATGGGAATGACCCAACATGCTCCCCAGCTTGATATCAAGCCTTGGTCAAAACCAAAAGCCCACAGCCACAGAGCCTCTCACCACACTCCAGCTCAGCCCCTCTCCACACCTCGGATTGTTCCTCCAGAGACAAAAGGCTCAAGTGCTGTGGCTGTTTACTTCACAGAAATAGGAGCAGGACCTAAAAGTAGCCATTAACCCCCCTCCAAAAAAGTCCCCACGGATCAATTTGTGTTGCTAAACACTCTTCCCCCTGCTCCCCCTTCCTCCCAGTATCCTGTTGCATGGTGAGCTCTGGCACAAAAAAATGCACAGCTGAAAATGAAGCATCCCCCAGAGAAAACAAGGAAAGCAAACCAGGAGTAAACCCTTCCCTGCCCCATGTGCTAAAGCCATTGGAGATGAGCAGCACAGACCAAGAGAAACCCCAGAATTTCCCACTCTCTTGCTTTTTTTTATGACTACACATCCCCACTACAGGCAGGCAATAAAATCCTGCAGCCACTCCAAAGAAATTAGATCAATTCTATGGCTACGCACTCACGTTTAAACTCCATCGAATAACTCCTGATCCTAAGGAACCTGGGGAATTGCTCTTTCCAGGGCAAGCACAGAAGGAGACAGAATTGAATTAGAGATTTGTTCAAATTAAAAGGCTCCATTTTCAAAGAGGCAGGGCTGAGCGAGGAGGAGCTGAGGAACATGTTTCTTAACGAGCTCGCTGGCAGCAATATCTTTAATAATAGATCTGGGGGAGGGGACCACGTAACCCAGCAGCACAGGAGGCATTTCCCTCTGCACCACAATGACATGAACAGCACGTGTCCCCTGCACACAGGTGGCTGGTAATGCTCTGTCTGAGCCCCCAGATTAAATTCTGGTGACCAGAAGAAAAATGTGTCCTCGGTCTTCCGGACAGGCCTGATGATGCTGAGCCAACAGTGCAGGGGAGAAAGTGCCCTAATAAAAAAGGGAAGATAATGGATAGTTATAAAAGAAAAGGAATGATTCTATTGTAGGGTGAGAGCCCTGACAAACTTGGCTGTGCCTCTGCCTGGTCCTGATTTGCAACCAAGCTCAGCAAGAGAGATTCTGCCTTCTTCAGAGTAAGTATAAGGATTTAAAAAAAGGGAAGGTTTTCTCCCCAGTCTCTGGCCTTAACTGCTGGGGCAACCTCAAGGCAGCCACTTACCTCATGGACAGGACTTCTTAGATAGGATACAGAAGGTGCTTGTTGTCAGGAACCCTCAGAGCACTGGAAACTCACATGTATCACTTACACACATCACTTCCCCACAATTCCCTTCTCAGAATGAGATTTCTCCAACTTTTTCTGGATGGAGGAACAGAAAAGGCAGTTTATAGCTACTATACTTTTTTTTTTTTTTTCTAAAGCAAAAATCTCTCCATTGCAAGAAAAAAGTTTAAAATAATTAGCTCAAGTTGCTGGTGTTGGAGTTATGAGCTCACAGCCTGTGCTGGGGGGTGATACCTCTTCCTGCTCCACTGGGGAGACCCCAGCAGCCTGGTGGCCCCTCTCCTGGATGCAACCCCTCACCCTCATCAACACCGCTCCTTGTTTGGCTGCTGAGAGCAGGTGATGNTCAGCTCCATCATTTCAGCCTCAGTTCTGCAGCTCTCCAGGCTTTTTTTTCCCCATCAACAGCATCAAAACTTGCTGCCCAGTGTTGCACCTCGAGACAGGGAGAGCTGCAGCCCGGCTGTTTGCCATCTCCCGAGAGGAGACAGGCAGGCTCTGCAAGAGGGAGGTTGAGATTTATGTGAACAGTTGTGGAGGGAGGACAGGGAGGGCTTTGGGGGCTCAAGAAAAATCTGCAACTGTTTGGGGGTTTTTTTTAGCACAACCATCTCCTCTGTGGGCTGCCAGCAGCACCGCCGGGCTCATGGCTCAGCCACGCAGGGGCACCGGAGAAGCAGAACAGGCTGCAGGAGAGCAACTTGGCAGCAAGACTGGGCAAGAGCCTGGCCAGGCAGACAGACAGGTGGAGAAACAGGAAAAATAAAGAGAAAAGCATTTTGTGCCCCCAGATCTCCACCTGTAGATCAGTTGTTTGTTTATTTGTCCTTAATTTGCTTAGTTGAATTCAGTGACCTTCTCCTTTTCTCAGCAGAGTCTGGCTTATTTTTCCTTTTTACCCATCACCACCCACCTCAAACTTTTCCCTCCCTTGCCCTGCTTTGGAAGGCATTTCAAAGTCAGGTTTAAGGCCTCACATTGTTCTGCTACCCCCCGAGAGTTCCCTGCTTGCTGGCAGTGAGTGCTCTGTGGTGGCACCACAGCCCCGGCATTCACGAGGATCTCAGTGCAAGCATCTTACAGTGACCAGTGTGGAATCCACTCCAGAGAGGTTGTGGAGTCTCCTTCTCTGGAGAGATTCCAAACCCACCTGGACAATGTGATCCTGGTCTCCCTGCTCTGGGTGACCCTGCTGGGGCAGGGTGGTGGCACCAGAGCATCTCCAGAGGCCCCTTCCAACTCCTACCATCCTGGGATCTCTATCCTGGGAACAGAGTTCTGCCATGGATGTGGATGGGTGAATTAAGCTTATTAAAAGCTGAGTGAAACACTGCACCATGCTAAAACCCCAGTATTTTCAAATGTTAAAACCTGGAAACAACACTGGAAAAGTGTTGGAATAAAGGGCTTGGGACATTAATAAAATCCTTCAAAACTAAGTGGCTTAGGTGCCACCATGCCCTTAATGAAGTGCTTTGACCCACTGTCACTGCATCCCACCAGCTGCTGGCCACAAAGGACACCCTGGGTCACTTGGTGCCATCAAGAAATGTCACAGTACTTAGTCACTGTATTTAGCATCACCTGCCAGTCTCAGGTCACATCAAACCATCTCCCATTACCAAAACATAGCAAATCTTGGGCTCTCGTGATTGTGGGGAGAAAAACACTGGAAGCACATAGGCCTCTGGACCAGCAATGCCAGAAACAAATGAGAAGCACAAGCAACCCCATCCTTGCCTGGGGATTTTCTTCTCCTGGCCTTATGTATTTTTTGTTCAGTTATTTCTGGGGTGATACCCTATTTCTTGTTTGTTTTATGATATATGAGACCTGGAAGGCCACAAAGGAACAACTGTAGCAATGTCTTTAGGATCTGCCAGGATGGAGACTGAGCACATGGGATGAATCCCACAGGGTGGCTGGGTCTCCAAAACATCAATATCCAAGCACAGCATCGAGGAACAACTTTCCTGACTGATGCTTCACTTCCCCAGCATCACCATCTACTGAGTCCTTGAGCTAAAGGGGATTTTTTTTTACTTAAGACTTTTTTTGTCCTCAGCAAAGCACTGTTCAGAGCTGCCTGGCAGGTAACAGCCAGTCCCCATGAGCTGGAACAGACCACTCCCATGTGCCAAAATCCCTGCACTCCCAACCAAACAACTTAAAGAAGTTTTGGCTGCTGTACAGCAAGTGCTCTTGATCCCCACTTGGGGTAGGTCCCTCAGAAAGCAATTTCTGACAAGTTTTGCTTTTTAATTAGAATGTGGCTGCATAAAATGTTATAGTGTGACTGCTGCTAACCCTCACTTTTTACGAGCTGTGCTGCAGGGCAAAGGCTCTTGCTTTAAAGCACGAGGAGGAATCAAGTGGGTAAGAAAAGCAGCAGCTTCCCTGGAGCTCTCCTGATGAACTCAGGGCAGCCGAGCCTGAGGGAAATAATTAGAATCATAGAATGGCTTGAGTTGGAAGGGACCTTAAAGATCAAGTTCCAACCCCCTTGGAAGCAGGTACACCTTCCTCTAGACCAGATTGCTCAAAGGAATCCAGCCAACCCATCCAACCTGGCTTTGAACACTTCCAGGGATGAGGCATCCAAAACTTCTCTGGGCAACATGTTCCAGTGTCTCACTACCCTCACAGTGAAGAATTTCTTCCTAATATCTAATCTTAATCTACCTTCTTTCAGTTTCAGATCATTACCTATTGTCCTATCACTACAGCCCCTGATAAAGAGTCTCTCCTCAGCTTTCCTGTAAGCCCCTTTATGCCAGAAAAGTCAGCTCAATTCCACCATTCCTGCCTTCACCCACCCAAAAACACCACTGTGCTCCCAGTATGGCCATGCAGCCCCTACCTTCCCTCCTGCAAAGGATCCACTTCCACACAAGGATGGCTTTAAAAGCTTGACTGAGTGACTGCTGGAAGCACACGATGGATCACGGTGTCACCTCTGGCTGTGCACCCAAGGGTTGGCCTCTCTCTCTCACCAGCCTTGAAGAGTTCCAATGAAAAAGAATGGAAATTGTTTGTTCATTCTGCAAAGGATATAGGTCAGGTGGGTGGTGTTCAGGGATCTCTGTGCAGGTATGGCTGCACTGTCACTGATACCAGCCTGATTTGAAGGTAGACTTTGCCAGGAGATAACCACTGGCAAAAGCTTCAGAGGAGTGGTCCAAGTGCATTTTTTTTATCCATTCCACAGATGTGACATTGTAGGTTCTTCAAAATTTCCCCCAACGTTCTTATTTTCTTTTTTTGTAGCCTCATAACCATTTAAAAACTCTTTTTTTGAAGGAGCAGGGTCCTCTTTCTTTGTTTGGAAGCAAGGAGTGGATTGGCAGAGGACAAGGTGAGGACAACCCCTTTCAAATGAACTCAGCAAAGTGCCTGGATTTACAGCATGGGGAGACAGAAATCTTTCTTTGCTGGCTCTCTTCAGAGAAATAAACACAATAAAAATGGTTTATACAGCAGCTCACATGCTTAAGAAAAGGAAGGCAATGGTTCATCTCCTGAAGGTGGGAAATCTGTTTGGTTACACTCGCCCCCTTCCCGAGCTGTTGGCAAATCCCAAGGAGAGTGTGATATTCCCATGTTGCATGGGAGCAGCATAATGTGACTGGGAGACCTAGAAACCAAGGGCCAGCACAAAAGCAGTAAATGCCAACCACAGTGCTGAGCCAATTAGCAAAACAAGAGCAAACCAATTCAGCTTCGGGTTTTCACTTCAAGGCAGCAACGCCTCGGTTGGGAAGTTGGCAGCTCTTAAATTCACCTCGTGTAAACTCAGCAGAAACATGAAAAATCCGTTTTGTGCTCCAGGCAAAGCTGCTGAGAAGCTGCAAAGTGGCTGCAAGAGGAGTCTGCAGACACATTAATATGGGGATCAATGGAATAGCAGGAGCAGCCAAATGAACTCTGCTGGACATGCGAGCGGATCGATAGGGACACGTGAGCAGCCCCAAGCCTGCCCAGTTAGTGAGAGGTGTGGAAACAGCAGGGCAAAAGCAGCACTTAGGAAATGCAGACAGAAAAATAGGGCTGGAATCAAAGCTGAACTCATCTCTGTGTGAGGAGGAAGCCAGAACAAAAATTAGAGCATCCAAATCACAGTGGTACTCAGGGGGGCACTTGCATGGCAGAGAGCAGAGAGAGCACAGTGATATCCTACTAAAAAATATACACAAAAGCAGACAGGGTTCTGTGCCACCAGCTCTCACCCCCAAGGGAGGTGTGTCTTCCAAGCTAGAACTGCAGTTTAATTCCTGTGCTTCTATGCAGGGAATTCAACATTTGATGCCTCAAGCAGCAGCTCTGTTGTGCCATTTTTAACACATAACCAGATAGAATATTTTAAATCAGCTTTTACACAAAGCTCCTGGATCACTGCTTTTTGGCTGCAGGAGCCACTGCACTTCTGACATCCTCTGCAAAAAGAAGGCACTAGAAACAGGCTCTGCTGCTGCCTAAAGCTCCTCTAGCCCAGAAGCTTGTGAGAAACCTCTCAGTGGAAGCATCGAGGCCAGCTAGCAAGACGTTAATAATTATAATTTTATAGATATTCTGGCATTGCAGATAGTTTTGATCAGTAAAAGAAAATGTAATCCTGCTGACTTCAATGCACCTTGCTGGACAATGGGCTTTGAAACTCCCCCCGATGCTGTTCTCCGTGTGCCCATCACCCCTGAAAAGGATGTTTGAGATTTAAACGAGGCTGTGCTGCACCTTTTACCTGCAGAGCACAAAACCTTAAGCCAGCCTGAGGAAAGGCTCCAGCTGGTCTGAGCACCACAACGCTGGGCAAAGTGCCCGGGGAGCACCATCATGGGAAGGCAGAGGCCACAGTGAGTGGCAGTAAAACGGGCTGAGCTGGTCACCCAACCACAGCCTTGCAAGAGCCAGTATTTATTGCTCCACAGGTCTCTGGGATGGCAGGTAATGGCAACACGGGGCTGGCATCAGCTGGCAATAGAGCACAGTCTGCAGGAGATTCCTACTTCTCTGGCAAGCAGGGAATTTTCCCCACCTGGGGATCTGCTCTGATGAAAGCTTTCCTAATAGTCCCCACTGACTGTTTTCACAACCAGCTGCCCTCTCATCTGCAGTGGGGAAAGGAGCAGGGCCCTGTGGCTGCCTCGCCCTTCCCACGCCAGCTCTGCCAGGCTCTGCCTGGCTCTGGCCTCTCTGAGCTGAAATCAATAGAGCAGCTTCACTTTTCAACCCCCTCTCTTACTGTTGGGAACTCTGAGCCATACCCCAGCCGAGAGCCTGGCGTCACCCCCAGATAGCATCAGCTCCTGGAACCATGGTACCTGTCCACAGGATGCCAGAGGCTCGTTCAGAAGCTGCTCTGCTGCCCTGATCCGTCACCATCTCCCAGAGCTTTGATCAGCAGCTCTGAAATTTTAAATAGTATTTTCACAAAAAGTTGTTTTCAAATGGAAAAGGATATTCCCACCGGGGCTCAGAGCCAGGCTGGGCACCAGCCCTGCCACACAGGGTGAAGTGCAGCAGCACAGAGCCACAGCCTGGGGAGCCATGGGAGAGAGAGCCATGGGAGAGCCATGGGAGGGAGAGCCATGGGAGAGCCATGGGTGCATTGGGCATGAAACAGGATGGGCTGGCTCCATCCTCTGACAAAACACAAACCCAGGGATTTTCAATCATTCCCCATTACCTCTGGTGGTGCCTGAAGGATGCAGGGAAGGCAGGGAAGGACCAGATGATGCCAGCAGGGAGATGGGAGCAGGAGGTCCTTTTGCAGCCATTTCTCAGCTCAGCTGGAGTGGAGGGTGGTGAGGCTTTGGCACGTTCACCCCCAGACATGAGCCGTGAGGGGTGCAGAGGGAACAGAGCACACCTCCCTCCTCAGCCCCCAGCACAGTGCTCTCACCCACCACCACCATGTGGAGCAAATCCCTTGGTTGCAACAGGAGCAGAGGACAGGGAGCAGCAGGAGAAATTAGTTTATTTCATTCCTGCAGCAAGCATCAGGAATTCACATGTGAAGTGTCACTGCAGCCACAGCTCCTCTAAAGCAGCATTTCCTCGCCGAGCAGGAAAGCACTTTGCTAAATAACAGACTTAATGAAAGACAGCCTAAAAACTCTCTATTTTCAACTGAAGAACCCAAATTCTTCATTTCTGCAGGCCCTGAGACACAGCATGTAACACATCTACGCACACCAGCGAGAGGGCTGGGAGCTGAAATACTATAGCCCTCCGTTTGTCTGAGGGAGGAAGATTTATCAGATTAAAGATCAGCAAGATTTAAGGGCTGGTAGAGGATTTACCACAGTGGGTTTTGCACTCATCTGCTTTACCTACTCCACTGGGATTTACTCAGAGTTGTCACTATTTGGGCTCTGAGGAGGAAGTATGTGGAGTCCTTCTCCATTCTTCAGTCAGTGAGACATCTGAGCCTCTGCCTAAATATACCCAAGAGAAGGGGCTCATTGAAGCCAGCACAAGTATTCATATGCTTCAGTGTAGGCATGTGGTTTAAATATCTTGTGAATCTGAGGCTTGGGCTCAGTAATCCAAAATACTTTCACGTTTCTAAGCCTGTCCCTGGCCCTGCTCCTTTCAGAGCTTCTTTCAAGTTGCTCAAAAACCTTTGCACATTAAAATTTTCCATTTTGCATGGGTACCGTGTCAGTTTTACTAGCAGCAGCAGCCCAAACAATTCAAATGCTCCCCAGGGACAAAGTCATGGAAAAGCAGCATTCAATCAGGTAGCTGCTCCATATCAGAATGGATGCATTACCTTTACCCTTATTTATACCTTGCTGTAGGAGTTCAGCTTTGCACCCTTCAAACCTTCCCATTTCTGAGCACTCTTCAGATGTTTCAGTTGTCAAGCAGAAGTGTAATAGCTGAAAATTCCCATCACAACAAACACCTTTTGAAAAAAAGAAACAAACCAACTATCAAATCAACCTTTTTCCTACCAGAGATACCTGGCAAGATACAGAAATAGCTGTAAAAATAACAAGAGCAGCAGAACAGTCCTGCAGCCATCTCATTCTGTGCTGTGGTTCTCGTGGTGGCCACCAGCAGATGCCTAAAATGCAGGAAGAATCTAATTTGTGACAACTGTCTCACATTTGCTGAAAATTATCTGATTCTTCAGCTAATTCCCTCACGTGAGAGAACTGACCTTTTAAACCATCTCACAGCCCCTGAAATGTTCTTGCAGGCAGGAGCTGGGAAGGAATATTTTAACACCAGTAAAAGCTTTGCAAGAGGACTGTGCTTCCCCACGATGCAGCGCCCTGCCTAGAAACCCAGCTCAGATTTTCCTCTGCTTCTGTCTAACAGCAGCATTCCCAGGCTGCATTTCCAAAAGGATTTTGGTTTTACAGCTGCCGTGACAGTGATTTTCTCAGCTTGGTGAGGTTCCCTTGTATCCTGTTTGAACTGGCTTATCTCTGTTTGGAAGTGATGCTCCTACACGGCGTTCTTCAGGAACAGATGTTCTGGCTGATCTCGTGTAGCCTCACTCAGCCTATTGCACAGCCCCATTTTGAAACAATTAGCCTGTCCTTGTTGAAAGAAACCCCATGGTTGGCTACTTGTTCACTTCTGAAACAAACAAACAAACAAAAGAAATCAGAAGTAACCTATGATTTGTATTTTTTTTTCCAAGTATGCTAAGAAATCTCCAATTCATTAAAATGGCAGTGAGTCCTGGTTCAGCTGCTCGTCCCAAGATTTATCAAGTGGAGAAATAAATCTCCAGGCAAAGCTGGTGTCAAAGAGCTTTCCAGCCCCACAAGTGGGACAAAAAAGGAAAGAAAATTTATTTACACACATTAAAAGCTAATGAATTTGTGAGGAGTGTTCAGAGCAGTGGCATTAGTAGCTTTGGGATCACGGACTGCTGACAACACAAAATGTACTGTGGGCTCCAGGGCAGACCAATTACTCTGCCTGTAATGGAAGATGCTCTGGAGAAAACTGCAAACACCCACCTGAGGGCCATGTGCTTGTGTCTCCAGTCTTCTGTAGACAGCTGTTGGGTTCATGCAGGGTGCTAGTGCAGACCTGGTACATCACAGGGTGTGGCAAGTGGCTGCAGTGCTGTCAATGTCACTGGAGCTACGTGCAGATTTCTATCAGCTACAGATGTGATCCTCTACATTAAGCAGCAACAATACCCACATTGAGATGCCTCCAGCCTAGAGTCACTCAGAGACACAGATCTTGTGGTCACACAGATCAAAACAAGGGAGCACCCAGCACAGAGCCCATCTGCTGACAACACACATCCCCTGCTTGTCCCTTCCTCGGTATGGTTGGTAACCCTGGACCTTGTTTTCTTCCTTTTTCCCCATAGCTCTCCTTGTCCTGGGGGGGTGGCACACTGCACGGGTGGCTGAGCAAAGCCCAAGCTGGCAGCCCCGTGCCTGACATTTCCTGGCCAGCACAGGGTGCAGTAACAAGGAAGATGGTGACAACAGAGTTTCCCGCATGGAGCAGCTGCCAGGCCACGTGTCCCTGCTGACACTCAGCCTGGCGAGGACAGGTCCAGGCTGGCAGGACCAGGCTGAGCAGGAACAGCATCTCCAGGAGCAGGCTGAGAGCCCAGACAGGAGCAGCATCTCCAGTAACAGCTCAAGAGCGACAGACAGAGATAGGAGATGAGCTGAGGGTCAGGACAGGGCTTGCAACAACCATAAGCTTCAATTAACTGCCTGAAATAAAGTTCCTTCTCATATCAGCTGACACTCAAGGCAATTGCATTTTTGACCATCAAAGCAAAACCAAAATGCTTTGCTCTCTGCAATTGCTCACAGACCTTAGCTGGGAAGTCATCCTGCCACTCAAAACTGTAGCAAGAGAAATGCTTTTTCAGTCTCCTGGAAGGACCACACAGCACAGACACACCAGAGACCTTCCCAGGTATTATACACACAGGGAAAGAGTTTCACATCTGATATATTTTCCTTTCAAGCCCTTAAAAAAAGAAGTGAAGGGCAAGAGTGCAACAGTGAAATGTTTGCAGGGACCCAGCCAGGTCACTAACTCCAAACACAAGTTTTGTAGCTCCTCAAAGAAAGGTTGGAAGATAAGTTCTGCTCATTTGGAGGCTCTGAGGCCACGGGTGCTATTGGAAAATGACCCCTGGGGTGGGTTTGTCTCTACCACTCCCTGATCCCTGCCATCCAGGGATGCTGAAGACACACTTTATCCCCAAAAAGCTGTTTCCAAGAACAAAGATGATTCAGGCCCTAGAAGGCCTGTTCCAGAAACTATCATGAGATGCAGAGGGCTAGCAGAGATGTGAACATCTTCATTATCTAGCAAGTTGAATCCCATCCTCAGCAGGGCCATGACAATGGGACTTTCATACACACAGAAATACTTGTTTCTTAATGAAAGACAAAGCACAAAGCCAGCACTTAATCCCCCTGGAATATTCCTACAAGGTTTGTCAATGAGAAAAGTGATTTTGGCTCCCCACCACTCTCCCAGACTGGCCCTTCTGCCTCTGGGTTCTTGCACATACCTGGGAGCAGAGCACTCAGGGACTGAATTACCATGGTTATAATTCTTGGCTGTGTACTTTTAACTGCAGCGAGGCATTGGCAGAGCTCAGCACACTAATTCACCTCCATGTAAACATGATTATTTTAAATGAACTCCAGACGAGGTTTAACTGTAAAAACATCTCCAGTTTTTGCAGCATTTTTAAGTGTTCTGCTTGGAGTTGTTTTCTTTACGGCAAGAACTCACCCTTTCTTCAGCTTACAAAGAATATTTTTGGAATTAGTGCTGTCCCAACACCCCCCCAACTAGAACACAACACTTGAATGAAGGTGGAAAATCAAGCTACAGTGGGATTTCACAGTCAGGATTTTCTCTTTCTTAACCAGCCATTCATTTCCTTAAAGGCAGGGGTGCTTTCTGATTTCAAAGCCGAGTTGAAGAAGAGAAAACAGAAAGAGGCATTCACTTGGCTGCATTTCTTTCAATGTTTTTGGAGCAGGGTTCCCCTCATAGCTCTCAAGAAGTGGCAGAAGAACACTGTGTATACATTAATAATGGTTGTACTTTCTCTGAACAGACATGCTTCCAGGAGGCGGCAGATTAAAGAGCTGGTGTTACTTCAGACAGAGAAGAAAAACATCATGCCAGTTGTGTTTATTTGTAGGGACTCATGATTTATGCTTTCCCATTTGTAGAGGGGTTGAGAGAAACGGATCACATGGGCTCTGTTTAGATAATCCCTGAGGAAATTCAGCCTACATCAAGCAGAGAGAGATAGGGTTTGTTCTCGAGGATGAGAGGGGCTGGGAAGTGGTAGGGAGATGGGAGATTTCCTCAAGATCCTGGAATGAAGTTCAAGGCTCTGATTTTCTGAAAAGACCCAGTGTGGGTTGTGAGAATGAAGCAATTAAGATAACAACAAAAATAGTGCAGGTAGGCAGGGAGGAACAGTTCTCTGCTGTTATTTGTTGGCTCAGTGCAGAGAAAAAATAATCCTGTTCCTCCCTCAAGGATTTTACCTGTCAAACAGCACAACAAGAAGATGCAAAACTTTTGCTACAAGCATGAAAGAAGGATCAGTCACCTTATAATCCACACTATGGCTCTTTGTTTTCCATGAGGATGCTTCTTTGTGGTGTGATCTCCACCTCACCCCTCCTGGTTTTAGGCCTTGCAGAAAACAGCCATTATTATCCCTATAAAGGTCTGTAAGAATCTAAACAAAACCAGGGGCATTCCCTGCCCTGAGTAACAACAGCCTGATTCAAATTAGAGAAAACTGTGTCCAGCAGGTGTAGGGAGGTTCTTGTCCACCTCTGCCCTAGTGAGGCCACACCTGGAATACTGTGGTCAGTTTTGGGCTCCCCAGTTTAAGAAGACAGGGATCTACTGGAAAGAGTCCAACAGAAGCTCTGAGGATGATTAAGGGACTTGAGCATCTCTCCTATGAAGGAAGACTGAGGGAACTGGGGCTGTTTAGTCTGGAGAGAAGACTGAGAGGGGATCTAATTGATCTATCTGAAATATCTGAAGGGTGGGTGTCAAATGGAAGGAGCCAATCTCTTCTCTGCAGTGCCAAGCAATAGAAAAAGGAATAATAGGGATAAACTGGAGCATAGAAGGTTCCACCTCAACATGAGGAGGAACTTTACTGTAAGGGTGACAGAACCTGGAACAAGCTGCCCAGAGAGGCTGTGGAGTCTCCTTCTCTGGAGAGATTCCAAACCTACCTGGACACTGTGATGCTGGGCCCCATGCTCTGGGTGACCCTGCTGGAGCAGGTGGGTTGGACTCAATGATCTCCAGAGGTCCCTTCCATCCCCCACCATTCTACAGTTCTAGAGGAGGCAAGAGTGTGTCTGCCTGTAAAAGGAAAACACATATTGCAAAGATAGCTTCAGTTAATTGATCTGGAAAGAGAAAACAAAGCAAACCAACATCAGCTGCTCAAAGTTTGGCATCAGAAGAGGCAATGGCAGAGCAGCCTGAGCACAGAATGGGAAATCCTCCTCGGCCTTGAGCTGCAGAGCTTATGGACCAGAGGAGTCCCTTTCTCTCCAGCACCTGGCACTGTAGTGCCTAGAAAGCTGCAATAAACAACCATCATTGGCAGAGGCAGGAGCTCCTGAAGCAGAGGCAGGATTCACAGATTCACAGATATTAGGGGTTGGAAGGGAGCTAGAAGATCATCTAGTCCAGCCCCCCTGCCTGAGCAGGATCACCTAGACCAAGTCACCCAGGAACAGATCCAGGCAGGTCTTAAGTGTCTCCAGAGATGGATGCAGGAGCTCCTGAAGCAGATGCAGCGTTTCCCAGCAAGCCCCACACTGGACCTATGGCTCGGTTCCTGCTGCTTTGCCATCGGTGCCCATGAAGGGAGGCGACTCCATGGTGGGCAAGGGAAGATGGCATTGCTGGGACAGATGCAGGACTCTGAGTGCCCTTCTCCAAGGGCACGTCACACAGTTTCCAAGACTGTCAGAATAAAAAGAAAGGGAGGGGGGAAAAAGAATAAATGACAGGATGCCACTCACCCACCAAAATCCCCAGTTGCTGCAATAAACATCTCCCAGAAGCTATTAAAAATAAGCTCTCAGCCATCATCTCAGTGGCAAGATTTTTAGGTGGTGATCAAAGAGCTGTGCAGGCTGGGGGTGAGCACAACTATACATATCATTAAGGAACAGGCACCAACTGGGAGAGATTTTTTTTGTCAGCTGACAGTAAGAAATTGGTGTGCTGAGACTGTGCAGCAGGGAATGACCCCATTGCTGGGACCCCAGCCTGTCCCTGCACAGGGAGCTCTGCCTGCAGCCAGTTCAAGGCATCTCTTTTTTCTCCCAGCTATTTTCTGAGAACTGCCCTAGACCTGCAATGGCAACTACATGGGCAAGAACCCCACTGGCTTTTAGGTGAAGCCATTTAATGTATCAAGGTAGTCAACAGCTTCAGTGCAAGACCCATCAGCCTGGAAGACAGGACTGGGGGTGAAGTCTGATCAGAAGAACATTGCTTCTCTGCCCCATTATGAGCTCTACAGAGGGGTGAAATAATCATCTCTTCCCAAAATGGCCCCTTCTTGGACTGGAAATATTGAAGAATGAACTCTTCCATAAGCAAAGCACAACCCAGGCTTCTGGTTCCACTTCTGATTTGACTTGTATCTTACCTTCTCATTTCTAACTCAAATACAAAGCAAGAAGGAAGAAAAATAACCCCTAAACTGTAGTAGTCCACCTTCTGCACTCACCTCTGATGGAAGAGGATGGGAACAAAAGGCAAAACAGGTTTCACCTTCTACCCAGAATATAACAAAAGCTCTAGATGTGGATGCAGATTGTGGGTTTATGTTCTTGCCACAGGAGCAGGGCCCAGGGCATTATTATGGCTTCTTCTGGAAAGATTTTGTTGTTGTTGAGATTTCCAGAAAAAGCTCTTGTTGCAGATCCCTCACCTGGCTCAAGAATGTCACAACACCCAGCATTTGCATAAATGATCAGGTCACATTTGCAGGATCAAAGAAGCAAAATCATATCCAATTACTGGAAGGCTGGGGGAGGCATCAACACATTCTAATAATTAATATTTTAGAGGCAACTTGTGAAAGATAAATATCTAAATCAGGAGTGCAGCAAAAGAAAAAAAAGGGAGAAAATAAAAGAGCTCCATAGGAACATGCCTGCCAACCATTAAATATCACAAAACTTCCACAATAGCTTTCAGTTCTGCACACAAAACTCTGTTGGACACAGACAGAAAGGATGAACTTCTCATGTCACATCAATTCCACAGGATACTCTCGTCCTGCTTTTCCATCTTAAGCTCTTGTGTCAGTGCTCACAGTGAGCTGTTCAACAGCTGCAGGGTTCCAGGCTGCATTTCAGACTGAGATCCAGCAAATTTTCTCACATGTGTCATTTTAAACATCTGAATAGTTAATTCATGAGGTTGGCACACAGCTCTTCACCCAGCTAGGGGAGAAATGTTATCCTGTAGCAATTTGGAAAGCACCTTGGACAGTCAGCAGATGTTTTTAGCAGCTAATTTTGACAAGTTCCATCTCTGAGCTGTGAAGGTGAACAGGAATAACAGAAAACTCACTTTATCCAATTTCCCACAGTACAGATAAGATGAAGCATGCACTGAAATTTTCCACTTCCTATACTGAAAACCAAGAGTACTCAGTGGAACAGGGGCTGGGTGACACTGGATCAGACAAAGCACCTCCCAGCTTCCAGCTGGGGTCCCAGATGTCCCTCCAGATCCCCCCATTCTCTTTATTGCTGCCAACCTCACCATACAGCATTCTCTTGTTTTTTTCTTCAGGGAGGGGGAGAACAGGAAGAAAAATCTCCTGGACTTTCAGCACCTCACTTCCAAGCTTCCAGATTTTACTCATCAAAGCCAGAAAAAGATGCTCTGCAAATATAAACACTTCTGACATTTCAAGTTTTGTACTTTCCTATACTGCAAGTCCAATCCATGAACAAATCCCCTCATTCTAGTGCTTTCCTAACATAAGACACGAGCAGCTTCACCAGGAATTCAGCTGAATCAAAAAAATAAAGCCAGGGTTTTGCTTTCCACACTACAAACCTGAAACCCAGTAACACCACCCCCTTCTCCCCCACCTCCTCTGCTGCTGAGAATTAGCTGAAAAATATAGCTGTATAGAGGTGGGTTTTTTTAATACTTTTCCTGGATGGAATTCTATTTGATGCTGTTAAGCTTTGATGACATACCCCAATGACTTCCTTGGAAGAAATCCATTTAGCAAGCTTGCAAATCATGCTGTTTCAGTTCTGAGAGTGCCCATGAGAAATGTGCATTTTCAATCATAAAAGCTGTAGAAACAAAATGGAACTTGGAGAGGCAGACAGACAAATTCCTTATCAGGGCTTGGCTGTGTTCACAGAACATGTGCTTACCATTTCTAACTCCGGAAAACTCTTTACAGGAATCTGAAATATAAGACTGAATCCAAAAGTAAGAAATAGATAAATTTCTAGAAGAGCTTTTTGTTGTGGTGGTTGTTCCGTTTCAAAGGCAAACTGGGAACTCTTATTAAAACCAAAGCAACAGCCTCCCCTCTCCCCACAGCCTTCAGCTTTTCCTAGGAATAAAAATCATCATAATACAATCTATTCACAGGGTGCCAGATTTACAGAGATCCCCTTTTGTTCATGTGGCAGGAAACTTCATTTTGGGGAAGGAAAAGCAAATAGTTTGCACTTTCTTCACCTCTCCAAAATCCTCTTGGAATGGGAACAGCAGAGGCTGTGCTGGGGATGAACAGTCAGCAGTGCAATCCCCACCAGCAGCAGACCTTTGAAGCACAGTGTCAGGCACCCAGAAGCTTCCAAGAAGCTCAATCAGTCATGTTGAGCTGGGAGAGAATGTGACCTGACAGGGAATTTTCACAACTGATTGACAATGATCTTCACTGGACATTTTCTGATATATTTTCCTAAAAAACCAACTCACATCTTCAGTATTCAGTCCATGACAATGACAACACCTTCAATGTGTTTCCAAGGAGAGAAGAAAAAAAGAGAATTAGAGCAAAATGAGAGATGCTCAGCACTGTGGAGAGTAAAACCCAACACTGTTGTTTTCCTGGGATGACAACTGCCTCTCCCACTGGCCAGGGCTGTCACAGCAGTACAGGTAGTTTGTTATTTACACTGCAACAAAGGGGACTTAAGTTACACATAAGAATCCTAAAAAAAAATAGCAGGTTGACAGAATGTAGCTTCATGAAGGTTTTCTCTTGCAGGAAAGCTGCTTTAAGAAGCTCTTGCCCTCCTCAGTGCACTTTGTTATGCTCTCAGTTGTTCTACATCATGCCCTGGTGAGCAACCTGCTGCAGAGTGAAAATCTCCACTTTCCCAAAATGGGTGTTGTTTCTAAAAGCAGTGATCACGTCAACAGTCTGATCCCACAGACAGCAGCATCAGCACAACCTTGCAGATACTCTCCTCTGCTCCTGGTGGCTCATCACAGTGCAAGAACATCTAGAGGCAGATTCAACACTGGAGACAATGTTTATGGCATCATATGCTGAAAACCAGCTCTCACTAACACTGTCTCATTTGTACCTTTCATTTACAGGCATTTTATTTCATTTTTTATGAAGCCTGCAGTGCTTTAACCCCTCACCCAAATCCATTCTTTACAAGTCTGCCAAGAGAAACAAGAAATCAACTCTATAAGGTGCTAAAGAGATTCCCTTTCAAGTTGAAACCTCTGGATATCACCAACCTTAAAGGGCTGCAGCTCTCTCTTTTTCCATTTACCCTTGCAGATTCTGCAGCAAATCACCCAAACCTTGTGGTCAAAATAAAAGTGAGAAGAACTTCTAATCCTTCTCTGTTGGGGGGAGATGAAATCAGAGCAGGCTCCACAAAATAAGAGGAATGGGAACTGTTCAGGGTTTTGAGTACCTGCAACAACAAAGTGGCTCTCAGGAAGCTGTGCAGATGACATGATGTGCTCCTGTGTCACAACAAGGTACAAGTCAACCAAAAGGAGTGTTTTCCCCTGGCTTTTGAGAGATGCCTTCATGCCTCATGTCTTTGAAAGTATCTCCTGTTTTCCCACCCATGGAAAACTCAGACTGGATGAAGAACAGAGCAAAAGCTCTGTTTGCCCTGCTGGGAGAAGAGCTCCTCTCCTAGTTTTCTCACTGGAACAGGTCAGGATTCTTCTTTTGTCTTTTGCCTGGGTGCTGCTCAGGGCAGGTGACTCTCCCTCCCCAGCCACTGCAGGATGGGATCAACACCATGGTCCTGGCTGAGGCAATAAAAGCCTGAGCAGTGTAGATGGTGCAGGGATGACTGGAGATCACTGGGCTTCTGAAGGGCTGAGACTGCACCAACCAGCTCTGTCTCATGAAAATAAGAAACTTATCTTTATATATGTAAACAAATAAACTTACCTACACAATGTCTCCTTCAGACATGTTTCTAGAAGGAAAAAAATCTTTAGGGAAACAAACATCAAAATGCTGACAAATTCTTGTAAATCTAAAAAAAAAATATCAATACAAACCCTAATGGTTTCTTTTACATACAATTTGGAATTGCTCTCTTGTGCTAGCAGATTTCTAAGGATTAACAAGCTCTGAAGATACCTAGAAACAACAATTTTTTGCAAACTTTGGTTTAAAATGTATTTCTCCTTAGCTCATATTTTGACAGCACTGACATTATATCAAGCCAATTTTTTTTTTCCTATTAGTGAGACAGATTTTTGTCATGGATTTTAATACCAATCACCTCCACATTCATACAATAAATATTGCAATGGCCTTTAACAAAGTAAACTCACAACGACTCTGAAAGAACTGCATTTTATTTGTTTAAAAATATCTGATTATTTCACAAACAGACTCATTGCCTAAATTTATAAACATAACAAAACTGTAACAACAACAGTAGAAAATAAACAGCACTGGAAGACTGGTATTTTGATGAAACTCCCAGACTGTCAAGCTAGTCAGACAAATGTGCCAAAAATCTTCAGCCAGCCAGTGTCATAAAAAGCCATAAGCTTTAAAATGTATTTGTCCCTGAAGAATCTGACTGGCCACATGCACTACTCACACTCTGTGTTTGGTTATCTGTGTCCATGGAAGGCAGCTTCACCAACAGCTTTGCTGCAGAAACAGGTGAATTTAAATGGGGGGCAGCATCCTCATCTAAAAAAAAAATATTAAAATGAACAAAACATATTATATGCTGTCTGTGAGAAGTAAATTGTAAACACAGATACAAAATGAGTTCCATAGTCACTAACAGTATTTCTAAATTCTATCTGTATGTCAGTTCATATCAAACCCTTAGAAAATATTCTGGTTGTTCAAGACCACATACCATAAAAAAAAAGCAAAATAATCCAATTTGAAGCCATTGGCTAAAAGTCCTACAGCATGAAAACCAACCCTGTCAATGCTTCAGCTGCTCAAAACACAAGTGAGAAGTTGCTTTAGCTCTTTCCTATCTCTGACCCATCTCCCTGACTCGTTAAGGGTCCTTCTTGCTACTCCTTTCTGGTTTATCTTTCTTCTTTCATCTCCTGACAAACTCCAGAGAAAATGCAAAAGCCTCCCCCCGGAGATGTGGCTTGCAGGACTGTACATCTTCCAGCAAGCCCAAGATGGCACCTTGTCACTTCCCATTCTTGTGAGCCTGCAAAATCTGGGATGTCCTGGGAGAGGGACAAGCCCCCACACAGCCCAGCCAGCACTACACCAGCAGCCCCTGCAAGTGAGAACACATCCCACAGAGCTGCCAGCAGCACTGGGGGAGAAAAGGAGGTAGGAGGGGTAGAAAATCTGTAGCCAGACACCAAAGATGGGAAGGGAGAAGGGTCATGGGCAAGAGTTACCCTATTTAGCCATCAGAAGGAGACTTGTTGAATCCATTCATGGAGCAGGGGGAGCAAGGTGTGAAATGGGACAACAAACAGAGAATGGAGAAGGGTGTGAGGAATGGCATGGGATGAATTCACCAAACTAGAAAGAACATTTGGAGATGCCAGTTGTTCTTTATTTTCAATGCAGCAGCTACAAGCAAAACAGACATATTTGACTCTATGTACAACTGCAAAAGCTCTCTTGGAGTTTGTTCTTATTCCAATGAGCTGTAACAATCCTCCCTCTGTGACAGGCTAGGTAATTAAAACACTATTTTCCCAATAAACCCAAGAAGTTAGGCTTTCTTTCACCCCAGGTAATTATCTACTATGTCACTGTAGTAGTCATCTGCTTTCATCTGACTTGTGGCAAAGCAGGCTTCAAATGGCTAATTAAAACAACAAAAGCCCAGTACTAAAATCCAATTTCATCTGCTGTTTTTCATACTAGAACAGCAGCCAACAGCCTGGGAAGTTAAACATGAATGAGGCCAAAGACAGTAAAGCCAGTACATGGAGCAACCTATGCCAGCCAAGCCTCCTGCCCCTCTGGAAGACAGGAGAGGGAGCAAGAGCACAAGAGCATTTCTTGTGTCCCCAGGGAATTGAGATGTCACCTGCTCACCACAGCCACGTGCTTTGCAAGAAGCAATGTCCCCAGTTTCACCAGCCTGTCCTCACTGGTGGGACAGCCCTTGTCACCTCCAACCCCAATCCCTCTGCTAAGCACAGCTGGCTGTGTTTGGTTTGGCAAGAGCCTCAACAGCCCTAACACACCAGCAGCAGTAAGACATGAGAAATCCTCCATCTTCTGGACATTGCTCATAAGCACGTTTCTGGTCACACCACAAAGATGTGCAAGCAACATATGTGGTTTGTTTTTCCAAGAGGACTTCCATGAGCTTAGTCTGCAGCCATGTTTGCGTGAGAAAAACAGATTATTCAGAAGGGGCACCCAAGAAAATCAGTGTGTTTATTTGGTTAGATGTGAAGCTGTGAATGTGCAATGCCCAAGGAAACTCTGTAAATCATCCTAGACACTGAAGCAACTCTCCAACACTCCATGTAGTTTGATGCTTTCAAAGCTTGACTTTGGTAATAATTTCCATAGTCGTGTCACATTCCATGATGTCATTGTTTCAACAGCTGTTTTCAGGTTTGTATGAAAAGAAAAAAAATAAAAAGCTAAAAGAAAATGGAGGGGGGGGAAATAATTTAAAAATAAAAAAAAAAGCAGCATATTCCCTTATCCCAAAGCTCTGTAGTAATTTCCCAAATATTTGATTCTGGGGTGCTGAAAGCAAGTATCATATTAGTCTACATTCTTCCTAACACATACTCTAATATTTTTTACATATGTACTATAATTCAGTTTTATGAGAGATATAAAATGTTAAAAGGACAGAAAAATTAAGAGTACTTCCAGCTACTCGCTCCACAGAAAAGCTGCCAGGTCCCGAGTTATCTAAATATCCTTAAAGATAAGCTTAAAAACACCAAAGTAAACTTCTCCCTTTTATAAAGGCAGAAATTTGAAGTCTTTGACATTGTTAGATGCACACACACAATTCAGAACCTGGGTTTTCAGCACTTTAACTCTATTACAAAACTATAGACATCCTATTTCAGCTACGTGGGAGATTCTGCTCCATGATTAAAACTTTCTGCTAGTCCTGAAACTACACTGGCCCAAAGATACAGCTCCTCAGTCACTCTCACACTCACTTTACCACCTCAGGAGATCTGCCAGTGCATAAACCACTTCCATATACACAATAGGGATGGATGTGTGAATCCAGACACAAATACCAGCACACAGCTTTACCTGCTGGCACTCCTGCTCACATACATGTGTTTAGTCACATGCATTGACCAGTGGCCTTTTGAGAGAGCTTCTATAGTCCCTGGTCAGCTCCTTCTTTAACAACAGGTATTTCATTTGATTTCTTCCATCCAAGAACATTTCTTCCATCAAAGAACAGCTCATAACCAATGCTAAGATGTTTTCCACTTACACATAGAGCTCTTCACTGACTGAAATATGCAAATTTCAATGGTGCTTATGATGGTGCTTAGAATTTCCTGATATGCCATAGAAAAGGAATGGAAAATTCCTCCCTGCACAAAGCTGTGCTGGGCAGGAAGGCAGGGAATCTTCCCAGCTTTTTTTTTTTCCCCCCTCCCCACTCTTTAGAGGCTCTGGAAGTACTCAGCCCAATTTTGTAATCATGTACTTAGAGGTATTTATAAAAATTTCCCTTGTTCAAATCCAATAAATGGAACAGATGACCTGAGGTGACCTTCCAGTTCTCCAAATCCATTGTCACCATCTGATAGAGCAGCTCCACATAAACTGTGAGACTGACACTCTAACAGGTCCCTGACAGGCAGAAACTCAGCACTGACTGAAAACATCTTGGTGCCCCCGACGGAAAAGGTCGGATTTCAGATTAGACATTTTCCCCCTTCCTTGGCAATCTGTAACAAATTCATGGACACTGCTAAATTTCTAGGTCTTTGTTTAACAGGAACATAAAAATTAATGGTGTGTCACCCATCCGGTGACCTGTGAAGGGAGTTTTTTTTCTCTGAGAGGTGCTGTCACCCAGAGTGTGCTGTACACCAGTGCATCGTGACTGGATGCCAACTGGAAAAGGAATGAAAGGCACTGGAGGGAGGTTTGGTTCCTCACCCCATATGGCAACAATAAGAACAAAGAAAAATGTTTCAATCTTTCCTTAAAAATTTTTCTATTTGGCAAAATAAAAAGACTAAACAAGTCTGACTTTTAAGCCAAATGGAAACCACGTGCTTTAACTCCTGCAAGGCAGTGTCCATACAGTAAAACTCCCAGTTTAGCTCTGTCCAAAGGAGATTCTCACCTTGCAAGTGAACAGAGCCACCTTCAAGACAACAAACAGGGAGAGGTTTGAAGGATCAAGACCCAAGTTATTGTTTTGGTATAAAACCAGAAGCAAAATGACTGTAATTACCTACACATTGCTTCCTACACTTTCAAAACAACCTTCACCCCCCAGCAACCCTCTCCTCTCCAACATAACTACTGAAGTGAACTTCTAGAGCAAGGACAAACTTCCAAGTGTATGGAAAACCAGCTCCAGAGCAAAGCTCTAGTTCCTTTAATAGCTCAGCCTGATAGGAACAGCTTGTTTCTTCTTCTGCCAGGTTCCAGCTGCTTCCCTTTGTTTATTACTGACTTCAAAGTTGAAACCACTGTCCTGTCCCAACAAATAACTTCCTCCAGATGGCACTGGGCACTGGGGATAGCTCAGCACCTGCAGATCTGTAACTGAGCATCTTAAAATCTTCAATGAAATGGATTTTCTTTTTGTTTTTTTTCCTGTGTCATTCCCCCATTTTGCTTTTTCCCTTATAAAAAAACAGTTTACATCTAGGATATCATTGCAAAGGCTGTTAGCAGGGAAACAGAGTTGTCAGAAATTCTTTGCAGTAATGACTAAAGTAGAATAGCTAGAAGACCAAAGATAACAGAACCACTATGAGGAAAAACACTTCATCTGCTCCTCTTACCTGTAAGTAAGGATGTGAGATATGTATCTGTGTGTGTCTGATCCATGTCTCCCTGGAGATCTGTGAAAAAGAAGATATCAAAGAAAAATTCACTCATTTTCATATGTGGTTCTACAGGCAAATTATGACATAGAGCAACCTAAGCAGCAGCATTTTCAGCAAAATCCAAATTATTCCAGACTGAGGTTCCCTGTCCTGGCCACTCCTCCCTGCAGGTGCTGCCTTTTCCTTTCTGCACTCCCAGTGTGGTGCACAAGACCCAGCAGTGGCCTTGGTCTGCACCCCAACCCTTGGCATTAACTCCAAACGTGGGGTGTTGTCACTGCTGGGAGCAGCCACTGCCTGTGCAGACAGTGCAGGGAGGGAGAAGAACTGAGCTGGAAAGTAAAATCCCTGAGCAGAATTAGTTCTGTTCTCACTCAAACCAGGACACCTGGCCACAGGTCAGGCCATTGCCTTCCACCCAGCAATGCAGAAAGCAAGAAGAAGCTGCTCTGCAAATACCTGCAGCTCTGCTTTCTAACTCAAAACCAGACTGCCCCCAGCTCAGCTGGTGTCATGACAAACAGAAAAGACTCTGGACAAACACAGGCCAAATTTCTAGGGCCGAGTTACACGAAGAGGCCAGATTTACAATTAAAACACTTCAGTTGTTTTACAGAAATGGACTGATACTGGGAGGAGTTGAGCCAAAAATGTCTGGATTTAAAAGCATGAGTCTACTGCTTGAGCTGGAAAAACAACGTTTCATTCTCAAAGGCTTCAGCCAACTCATAAACCTCCATCAGTAGGCCACAGACATCAGCAGAGACAGAATAGTGTACAGTGTGAGTTCAAGTCTTGACCTAAACTTGGCAAAAAATATAAAAAATACCCCATGGTGTACCATACCTACAGAATCTCTGCATACAAGCACACAGAAAATAAACAAGCACACACACGAGTGTTTCTTCTTTTTGTTTGTTTGTTTAAAGCCTAATGTATATCCTAGCTATAAATATTTCAGAAAAGAAAATAAATTCAGATGCCGAGTCAGTGAAGGAGGGTGGGACACAGGCTAAGCAGCTAACAAATTTTTCTAAGCAGAATATTTGAAAATGGTTTTTCCTCCTCTCGAGTTCAAGGTTCAGTGGTTTTTCCAAAATACTGATTCCCACCAATAGCAACATTAAACAGAACAAAAACTAGAAATACATCAAATAAACCAGGACCAGATTTTTCAACATCCTAACGCAGAGACTGGTAGGGAAGGACAGACAGAAAGCAGCTCCAAAAACATCTAAAAATGAGATTGCAGAGTTTACTAAATAAATATTTCCTTTTGGTGCCTAAAAATCTACTCTTGTTCCTTTAGATCTGGCAGATTTTGCCCTGTAGAATCTCTCACTGCTTAACAAGTTCATTCCCTGGCCACAATTCTTGCTGCTGCTTCCCAGCAAATCACTTCCAAAAGACATGCAGTGATCTTTCCAAATAACCACAGCAATTATTAATCCTAGGAAGAAATATTAAAAAGTCAGTATGGTTTCTCCATACAGATGTCTGTGATTTTTGGATGTGCAACTGGCTGGAAACAAACAGTCTTTTCTTAACTTTCAAGCACTGCTGCTTCTTGTCTGCAACCATTTTCTCGAGGAGAACTGAGATGAGGGGTCTCTGGTGCACCTTGAAGCAGCAGCTTTTATTTCAAAGGAAAAAGGAAAAGGATTTGGTTAATTACTGGCCCAGAGCCTTTGAAAAACACCAGGAAAATGTGTAACTTGTGCAAGGGCTGGGGGAGGAGAAATCTCTAAATCCACAGGAGACAAGCTAGGTAAACAGCTGGTGGAATCAGGAGAATCTGACAAGTGATAATTAAAACCCTGCATATCTAATTATGTAATTAATATTTTATTTATTCAGTGGAACTAAGTATCACCTGTATCATCTAGATACCAATCTTTTTTTTCCCCCTCATTTTCTGCAAAACCCAACAGGCAAGTGGACAGGAAGGTAATTTTAAAATGATGCCTGTATAATATATTCAGCTCTCTTATTCACACCTTCATGTCTGAGGATTCAAAGGACATTTTAATGCCACTATTTGAAGCAAAATAAAGAGGCTAAAAATAACCCAACCCCAAAAACAACAACTTGAACAATCGATAGTGGGAATTCACACTAATATCTCAGATGAAGTGATGCAGTCTACCCTCAGGATGCAGAATCATTCCCTGCAATCCTAGCAGTAGGACTGGCTCCACTGAGACCTCATATCTGAACAATATTAATTGCAGCAATAGTGCCTCCAGCTTATCTACATCACAGCACAGTGCTAGACATAATAACATCCACAGCCTACATGGGGAGGGGCAAGGAAAAAGAAATCAAAGCATCTTTTTAATTCTTAAAAGTTCCATGGCCTCCTCTTAGTTAAAAATACTTAAAAAATAATACACACAAGTAATTAAAGTTGAACGAACGAATTCAACGAGTTTTCAAGCGTTAATTAGGGTTTGAAAATTAACATCTTTCCAGTTCATGCTTAAGAAGAAGAGGAGTGTGCCAGGGAGGGGATCCCCCTGAGAGCAAATGATGCTCTTTTGATAGTTATCAACCTGCTGTGGATATATATAAAAATATATCTATTTATGGGGTTACTCGAGGCTGCTCCTGACATGGGATCAATTTGAGCCAGGCAGTTAAATTACCAACAGTGACTCCAAAGGTGCTGCTGTTTGTGCAACAGCTTTGATGTGTGGTCACCATCCCATCACTTGGGATGCCCATCTGCCCATCTCCAGTTCTCAGACTGGTTCAGTAGGTTGCAGTTGAAGCTGGGGTGCATTACCCACAGCTGCTTGTGCTTACTGAGCACCACACACCAGCCAGCCCCATCCACTGCCCTGCCACACTGGTACATCCATTCTTAGGGATGGAAGAGGGCAACTTCCAGTGAATCAGTGGAAGAAGTCTCAAGCTACTTTCAATCACTTGGAAGTGGGATGGGAGACCTTGAAGGGCTCTCCCTCCTACAGACAAGAGGAATTCCTGGTTAAGGAGGTTGCATCTCCTCCAGCCATGGCAGCATTGCCCACCCAGATTGGAATAAAAGCTGAAAAATGGGCATCAGGAATGGAAAAGAAAACTTTCTGGACTGCATGACTCTTCAGGCAGTGCTATAGGGCAAGATTTTCTCATTGCAGGTCACACACAATGGATTCACTCCATGCATTCTTATAGAAATTAAATTATATATACTCAGCTTCAAAAAATGTGTTGAAATAAGTGTTCTTCTAGATGGAGCTGTTTTTTTCTAGTCTGAATACTTAAATATTCACATGACCCTATGCATTTGTTCTGATTTCCACTTAGTCATGGGATTCTCCATAAGGAAACAGTTTGCCAAGAGTCCCATTACTGTATGACCAAGGATCTGGCATGTTAAAATGCTTACACCTACAGGACAATTACTCAATTCTTGTAATTGCAACTTTTAAAAAGGAGATTATGAATGTTTTCCCCAGGAAAAAAAAAACACAGAAGGCTGAACAAAACCAGCCCTGCACAGTTAGACTTTTCCAGTGAGGTGTTCTAATAAACACTAGGATGTCTTTACACACATTATAGCACAAATGCTGGCAAACTGGTTAAAAAATCAACTTTCAAGCCATTTGCCAAACAACAGGTCACTACAGGTCTCAGCATTTGTTCATATCAATCAACTTTGGAAAAATGAAGCAATTCTAGGACGTTTATAGAGACAAACAATTTTTCTATTAGCTCAGAAAGAATATTGTTATAATCTATATGAGAAAACATATGTTAAGGGAAATCTTAAATGTCTTTACTGGAAGATGTGCTGAGAGACAACCATTGCCTAAATGTCCAGGCTATATTCTGCCAGAAAATGAATAAACCTTCTCTTGAAAGGAGTGCTCAGTGCCAAGTAATGTTGCCTCTACAATTTAATCACAATACCCAGAACCAGAGGCTTGGAAGGTCTGAGAGTAAAGATATGCTTTTATCCTGTGCTACTTTAAAATTGGTTAAAATCTAAAATGTTTAAACTTTGTGCAGTAAAGATAATCATTTCTCCTTGTAAAAAAAAAAGAGAAACCAAAACCAACCAACCAACCAAGAAAAAACCCTAACAAAACAGTCCAAGAACCTTGACCTTTTCCATAGGAAAAATTCCTTTGCAATACTTAATGTGAAGCTGAGCTCTACATGAGGAGAATAAATGAACTGAAGGAAGGTCTTGCTCTGTGTCTGCTACATATTCAGCACTCTCTACCACCTTTTTCACTCCCTCTTAGGCACACTGCTACTGGTTTTAATATGACACACACCTCTGTTTCTGCTGACTGCCATAAATAGCAAGGAAAACACTGCAGCCTGCTCCCAGCATCTCTGTGCCTCTTCAAGATTTCTCTCCTGACCAACACTTCCCCAGAAGCCCCAGTGAACCCAACAACTGTTGTTAGCAACCCAGGAGCAGCACTCCACAAATCTTCCAGCCAGGGTCATGCAGTGCCTTCTGAGACACTGAGCATACTCATTTGCATTAGGGAAGATGTTCTTAAGCTCTGGAGCTGCACACACACAAGGTGAAAATGTGAACACTGGCTACATTAGCTGATGGTGACAATTCCTTCTGGTACCTACTGCCAGTGACTGTCCATTGCTGCTCTTGTCAGTCTTCCCAGTTGAAAATGCTGGTGCCAAACCTGGTCTCAGTAGCTTTCTTCATTGCTACTTCATTGCCACAAACATGATTAATACAGCTTGTAAGCAACTTGAATAAAAATAATTTATCAGTTGTCTGGGTTGAAATATTCCTGGTCAAAATACAGGGCAATCTGCAGTACAGAGATGCAGTCAGCACGTGTGGAGCAGGTTCCTTGCAGAGGTGTGGGCTACTGTGTGCTGCTGGGACATGACACGTGCAGGTGAACTGCAGCCACCTGGGTCTGTTCACTGCTCTAGAGCACACAGGGCTACTCCTGAATTTATACAGGATTCATAGGAAAAGCAATTATGGAAAGCTCCTTAAGAAAGCAGCTTCTGCAAACCCTTCATAGAGCCAACTGACACGAGCCCAGTTATTTAGCACAATCCTCATCTGCCACACTGACACCCACTGTGTGCTAGAAAGAAAAACACAAAGACCAAAAAAAACCCAACTTATGTGTCTCATGGAATTTAATGGCTGCCCAGTAGTTTACCTGAGGCAAATGAATTCACATTATATACGCACAGATGCACTCTCAAGTTCAGGAACACTTCCACTGCCACTATCAGAGAACTCAATCTGCTCTCTAGCAGTTTCCTGCACGCTCACAGTGAGACCAGAAATTGAAAAACATGATCCATTATTTTCTTTCTCTCCTCTCTGTTAAATACCATGAAATAACTGAGTGCGGAATATACTTAAAATTCAATACATATACAAGTTGGGGAATATATTTCCCCTCATCATTACTCTGTCACTGAGAGTTCCACAGCCTAGTCAAGAGCAGAAGAGAATAAATGCTTAATGATGATCTTTCTTTATACAGCACATTTAAGTATCACTGTTATTTCATGTAATGTCAGGGGTTTTTTAAACCTTGCAGAGAGAGAATGCAAGTGTTTCAAGCTCTCTTGGAACAGGGCTGTCTCCTACCATTGAGGAAGCCTGGCAGAAAGAGGCCTGGATCATGCCTGGGGCCTCTCATTGATTCTGCAAACTGCAATATAGCTTTACTGCCCAGGTGACAAGACTGAGTTATCCAATCCTTCCCTATTCCATGAAGGGAGAAACAAACAGGTTAATGCAGCCTCATTGTCTCTGTATTTTTAGACAGCCACTTGGAGAGCGAGTCCTGTAGTATCCAGGGTGTAGCATTATTCACACAACCTATGTTTATCATGCACAGAAGGTTTCCTGGAAATGTATTCTAAATCTGATAAGAAAAATCCCCATTAATAATCATTTGCTTGTTTAATTTTCACTTACCGAGCTTTAATGTACCATAAAAGTAATAACAACACTGCCTTAAATAAATATTGCTTATTTTCTACTCATTAATGTTTCAGAAGAACTCAAAACTGCCTCTAGATACAGGAAGCTGTTGGAAAATAAAAACTAAGCGATCATATAAACTAAAATGAGAGCTTTAAAGAATTTTTTGTTGCACACAGAGTTCAACAAAAATGTATTCTGTTCACTGTACACACGACACCAATGGGAATAAGAGCCAGTTCAAGTTCTAAGTTACCATTACTTGGGTAATAGTTTCAAGCTGCAAGGCACAGCTGTATGGGCCCAGCCAGACAGGCTATCACAGCAATGCTTTGATAGCATGGGGCCCTTAAGTGTCAGGATATAGAAAAGGCAGCAGTTGTTGGCTGTGAAAACAGTCTGATACAAACCAGATGGGGACTTACTTGATGGGCAACACAAAGGAAAACAATTGGCTCATTCAACAAAGTCAGGCCACTGCCCCAGAGAATTAACAGAAGACAATAACAGTCAACCAGAGTTGATGCAAACAAGAAACAGCCATGTGGTTACGGTTTAAGGAATTGTTTCTCCTCAGACTAAACATAAAGTTTTGATTTCTAATTCTTATATTCATTAATTTCAGTCTCGTTTACAAGCCCCCTCTTCCTCCAAAGTCTTCCGTATAATTCATTTATGTAGCACCAGCCTTCACACACCTACTTAAACAAGAAAAAAATTAGATGACAAAAGCAGCTATATTAATCTAATGTTTCCTGAAGAATGCCAAGACCACAGACAACCTTCTGAACCGTGTCAGAACAACATTACAGATACACAGCACACAGTGTTATTAGACACATTTGCATGCATAAGGCTGGATATTTACTGACTCTTCTCCAGTTGAAATGCATAAAGCCCAGTAGGTCACATGCTGGGTTAGCAGAGTACATACAGATGTCTTCCAGTTTTGGAAGAGCTCTTCTGGCTTCTTCCTTAATTATTTTTTTTTCAGAAGTAAATTTCAGATCAATTATGTTACCATGTAACAGTTTTGTTTGTCAGGGTGCAGTTAAAAATCTATTAAAAGAGCTATTACCAAACTTTTTTTGAAGCAATCAGAAACTAGAAAATTGGCTGTTTCAGCCGTAACTCAGAAAAAAAAAATCCAAACCCATTCATTTTTAGAAGCTTGTAGAAGATTATGGTCCAAAATCTTAATTGCTCTTGCTGTTTTATTGCAGGAAATATGGAAGTGACATGTGCAAAGGTATTTTGATTACAAATTACTTACAGAGATTGCACAATAAGTCAGACCTCTAAGGGCCTTCTGCAATTTCACTCTCAGACTAAAAACATCTGAACTTTCTTTTCATATGCTTCAAAATATTCCCTCTGGCAGGCTCTGCACCACAGTGCTCAACATGAGTGTGAACAGTTGGATGGCACACTCTGAGAGACACTCACATACTCAGATACCCCAGCAAGTATGTCTACAAAATGCAGTGACATCCAGATGTCCTGGATGCTGTATGAGATCACATCACCCTGGATTCCACCCACTTGATCACATCTCCACACATCTGCTGAGCTCCACTGCTTCTGGAGATTGCTTGGTGGCTAGTTTGGAGGTTTTTGAGCCATTGGCATTGCACGATGTAAAGGTCTCCTGAAAACATCACTCAGACCCATGAGGGGTGCACGTGAAGTCTAAAAGTGCTTCACTTTCCATGCAGGTCTGCAAAAAAAACAGCTGAAAAACTGAATGTATGGTTCTCATTTAACAGTCCACACTGGACAGATAGAGCAAGGGAGTTTGTCCTTAAAGGAAGTAAAAAAAAACCAAAGCCCTGTTGAATTAATGAAGTCTAGAGTCAGGCCCTAATTGTGAGCACAGGTTTACTTCAAAAGGAAGACTAAAACCCAGCCTTGGCTGCATTCAAAGCAACCACCAGATACTGGAGGTAGAAAAGTGAGGTTTGACTTTAGTTTCTTGCAGTAAGCACAGAGCCAACAGTGGAATAAAGCCGTTGTGTGCTACTCTGTCTGAGCTCCAACATCTCTCCAGCAGAATCATGAGGTTTCCTTCCAAAAGCACGGCCAAATTCTTGAGCCCTCCAATGAAGGGGGGGTTGTCTCATCACGGCAGAGAAGATTTTTGCCTTCAGTGCTGCTATTGTTGGTTTTTCACATCATATAGATTGAGGTTGGAACACTTAATGATTATTATTATTATTTTTTACATACAGCTGCAACTTCAGGTCAAGTCTCTTCGTTAGGCCCTTGCTAGAAGATTATGAACCTTGGGAAGAGATCTGCCTTTATCAGGCCTTAACCTCAGAGCTGCCATAGCCTCGCCTTCAGAAAGCGGATGAGTGAGGAGCAAAAAAAAACCTCTTTAAATCCCACGTCAGGCTGTCCAGGGAAAAACCAAATGCTCTTGTAAAAGGGGCTGTGGACACAGCTAGTCAGAGAACGCCTCCACAGAGGCCGGCAGGGAAAGGCCAGCTGGAGCAGGGGGAGGAAGGACTGCCCTTGAAGTGAGGGCTCCACCAGGAAGCTGCTCCCCCCCTTTCTCTCCTCTCTCTGGGCTTTTTTTTTTTGTTGGTTTAATCAGGAAGGAAGCTTCATCTTCAGAAACAAGCATTCCCTGTGTAATCTCCCTGCTTGCCTGTCTCTAGGAGCGGATCCAATTACTGAAATAAGCTCAATGCACTTTTAGAGAAGTTAATTGTGTATTTACAGTGTAACTCGGGCCAGTAACTATTTCTCATGTATAATTCTGATGTACGTAACTGGGCACCGTGGCAGCTGTTCAGGAAGTAAAACAATTTTCTCAAGATTTCTAATTATGGTTTTAGGATTATAAAAGCAAACTTAAAAAAAAGCCAACCCAAAACATCCCCAAATTAAGCAACTGCCAGCAAATTCCATGCTTTTTTACTTCTGCTGAAGATACAATGGTCTGACAAGGACAGAAAATGCAGCTGTTACACAAACACAGCTCTGCCCAAGTCTTGCACTATGTACAATGAATAAAACAAGGCCCTGAGGTTATTACTTTCCCGTAACAACCTGAGTGAGGATGGAGATCAGCAGATCATCCCCATATCAAGTCTAACCTGCTTTGGTTGCACAGTTTCGAGCCAAAACAAAAATGCAATTATACCAGACCCAGTAAATGTGAGATACACATTTTCAATTTAATTTATTGTTTGGTATTGAAACTACATGCCTTTCTGACATTAAAAAAGAAAGGGTTAATAGAAAGTTAAAGTCATGCCATATTCACAAAGGGAAACAGTTACCTCCCCGTGGCCAAAGCACTGAAGAGAAAAAAACCTGCATTTTACAGAACTGCCACATATTTTGTGTCACACTCAACAGCTTTCACTCAGGTTGTTTGGAATTGTGCTTAAAAACAGCTCTTCCTTCTTTAAAAGCAAAACACAGGTTTTAGATTAGACAAGAATGACAACACAGATACAAAGGTTCTAAATTTAAATTACGTTTTTCTAGGTGTAGGGTGTTGGATTTTTTTTTTCCCTGACTGACAGCATTCATGATGAAAACCAGAACACAGTAGTCCACGGACAAAATTCAACTCCTCTCCATCATTTACTACTGTTCCTTGTAAATGCAGTCACCAAAAGCACATTTGTAACTGGCTTTTCCGAGATGAGGATTTGTTGTATTTTACTTTCCAAGATAGTTTTATGGAAGATGAAAAGTGTTTTAACCAAATTTTACATTAGCACATATTATTCAACACTGTTACAAAATGCAGTCCCATATGCAACCTCAGCAGTGAGCAGCAGGTCACACATGACAACTTGAATCTTCACTCACTGGCCCTTACCCTGTTTTTAAGGAAAAAACTGCTTTGGCAGACTGTGTTTCTCAAAATCAGAATATCATCAAAGAGCAGCATTACCATTATTTATATAGTATTCTTCATTAGGAAGACATCCTAGATAATTACTCCATGCTGCTGACTTATTTGAGAGTTTCCTGAGCTCCTAGTCTTAAGAAAGGAATCACGTGGGCACTGGAAACCTATATTTATATCTAATTATGGCAGTCTTTGTATCACTGTATTGAGAAGGTGGTGCTGGCAACCCCTGGCTTCTCTTCAGTGCATGAAGTAAAAGATCTATTTATTCCTAAAATTATCTAGGAAAATAAGTAAATGAAGTACCTAGTAACTACATTTTTCACGAGCATGAAAACTGCCTTTAAGTCAAGCCCTTTCTTTATAATTGACTACAGACACCAAGCATCTAAATATCCATCTTTAGTAGCCAGGTAGTTTTATTAATGACTTTACAGCTGTGCCTTGTCTCTTCCAGCAGTGCAAAAATTTACAAGGCACTTAAAAAAAGAGAAAAAAATAATGTCTGGGAATGACAGCTTTCAGAAATCCCCCATCTCCTTTATAAAAGGAGTCTGGGGGCAGGCAGAATCCCACTGAGCTACCCTCCACTCAGCACAACACACACTCCAGTCTGAGTAATTTCCCTTCTACCCAGCACTCCACACCCAAATAGCTGGCTCCTTCATTTATATTTAGTGCTGTAAAACACAGAACTGAAAGCTCTTTAAGAACAGGTAAAGCTGAAGGGAGTCCATCTGCCTCTGCCCAAGGATCACCCAAACCAACACAGCAGGGAAAGCAGAAGCTGCTCCTTCTGTTGAGTTGCTCTCAGACATGCACAAGCCACTGAATTATAAAGGGCAACATCTGCCATCCCTGCCATGCAGAAAGATAAAAACTCAGCACATATTGAAAACAGAAAGCCTACATTTATCCTATCACAGTGCTAGATGTGTTTCTCCAAGTTGAAATATGTGTTTGCAGAACTCCTTGTCTTCACCTGTCACCATATAGTATCCATGCAATGTGCTGCCAGCACCCAGAGGCATCAAAGACTTCCCACTCTGATACTGATGCCTTTTCTAAAAGAAATGGAACTTCCACACTAAAAAAGTGTGAGATAAGAGGCCTACTTAAATGACTGTTAATCCAAGTAAGGTCATCCTAGAAGATCCTGCAGTGTATCTGCCAACTGAACTAACACGGAGTTGGCAGCAGCTCTACCTGAGACACTTGGAATGGGTCCTGGACTGCAGCTTAGCTGGCTGGCATTGACACACCAGGCTAGAAACAATAGTGACTGAGGAGCAGAAAACATGTTAAGAAATTGTCTTTGCAGGCTGTGATGTCTGGCAGAGGCTGTAGCATACTCCTGGAAGTAGTAACTCCAACCAACAAATACTCTGCTGAGTAAGAAAAGGCAGTGCTATTTCTTACAACACATGTCCTTACAGTGACACACCAGGCACAGCATCTAGAACAATGAGGAATCTCCATTTAAATTAATTTGCCATCACTGCTAACAAATAGGTTTGTGAATTAAAGTAGTACAAGACCAGAAAATCAAATGCCTCTTTAAAACATTATGGCAGAAGTTGATGTGTAAAGGCACTTCAGACTCAACTATATGTCTGGAAATGAGTAGCAGGTTCAGGAGAGACTATTCTGATGATTTTCCATGACCTACCACAACACACAGCCCATAGAAGAAGCAAAGCACGTTTACTTTCTAGATGCACATCAGTTCTTTCTTCTTAAACCATGGGCTCAGAGCTGTGGAACCACTAATTTGTGAGAAACTTCTCCCTCCAGAGAACTAACTGGAAACAGCCCTCGGGCTGATGTAAGCATTAAGTACATGGGGAGTCTCTGTCCTTAGGTGGCTTGCCCAAGCCCATTAATTTTTTGTGTGTGTCCCCCATTTATATAAGCAATGTTTGCATGAAAGGGGAAAGCAGGTCAGCCTAGTCAGCTTGCTACCATCTGCTTTTATTCAGAGTTACTCAAGATCAGTGCCAGTGGGATCAGTGCCCATTAAGAGGGTTTATTGTGTGTGTTTATTTTTTGCTCTTTACAATGAAGGCAACAGCAATTACTGTAAGTTTGTAAAAGTGCACAGAAATCATAATACACAATACAAAGCTGCTTCAGTCAGATCCTAGCGTGTTTACCAATCCTCCACAGGCTGTGAGAAAAGCTGCTTTGGCACCACCACTTGGCCAGGCTGGTGAGGAGTGTGTTGGTGTCCAGGAGATCTAAGACTGTAGTTCATATTTGCTGTCAAGAGCAAATCCTGCTTGCATTGCAACAGCAACAGCTGATTCACCAGAATCTCACACCAGAGCAAAAGCATCATCTAGCTTGGCCCCCAGACAGGCTGACAGTGGATTTATACCACTGGAAACTGGAGCTGGTAACAGATCAAAGGTGGACTGTCAATGTGGAAACAGCAGTTTGTGGCTCTAGCTAGGACATCCTGGCTCTTCAGAGTGGATATGCAGCAGCAAGAGACACTCTCCTCCTCTTAATGAGGATTCTGCCTAGAATGTGTCTTGCCAGTAGAGACACAAGCTATGAAAAATCCCACCAAGCCACACTAAAAATCAACCAACTATCAAGAAACTCCACCAAGCTGGCAAAAAGGGGAAGAAAAAGGGAAAATATGGAGAAATCTCAATCAAACCAAAGTTGACCAATGATCAAAATCTCCAAGAAACTGGAAAAAAAAAAAAAAAAAAAGGAAAAAAAATGGAAAACATGGAGAAATCCACATAGAGGTGATGAGACAATGATGCTGCTTGCAGCTTAGCAGGGCTGCCTGGTAGTCTGGGTCCAGCAGGTAGTCACAAGTGTTTGAAAAGCAAATTCAATTTTGAATTGAAAATTTTAAGAAAAATCTAATAAATCTGGAGTAAAAATCTTTACATAATTAAAATATCCTTAAGAACATAAGATCTTCAGAAGCCTCTGATGTCCATGTGGTGTGATACAGACAGCTGATGCTCAGCAAGCACCCATACTGGGTACCACATGGTATTTGGAAGCAAAAAGGATGTATAGACTCCAAAAGGCAGCACTCCCACAGGTTTTCATGCTACCAGTATGAAAAAGGGACTGGTTCCTCATTATTTGCACATTATAATCCCCAGGTATGACTGAAATGCCAAGTTTCATTTAGTCACTGCCTTAGACTTTAGATCAAGCTATATAAAATGCACTTTGAGGGATACCACAGGCCACAGGATTAAATCACTTGCAATCCTTTAAAATCTAGGCCTGAAGAGGGAATCAGATGAGATTTCTGGATATTTACCTTGAGCTCCACTAAATCTGGAAAAGACAAGGAAAAATCCAGGTATTTTAAAGTCTCCATAGGAAGTAATCCTTTAAGTAGTGATCATGTCAGTTTGACTAAGTTTTTCCTTCCCTTTCCACAGGAAAAAAACCCCAACTGGTGCTGGAATTTCAGTGAAAATCTCTGCTGCTACACACAGACCTGGTACATGAAAACACCCTGAACCTCAGCAAAATGAGTGTATTCAGACACAAATCTGATCAAAAGGAGAAAGAGGCCAACCATGAACTGCTTTCACCTGCTCAAATAATGGGGATACAGATGCCAGTCTCACCTCCTACACTTAGAACTTCTGACCAGGAACATTCCTTAAGCCCACACTGAAAGGCTTTCTGCTTTATTCTTTTTACTGTATGAAAAGTGCAAAATACCTTCCCTCCACAGACTAACCACACACACCATCATGGTGCAGGAGCTGAGTCTCAGGCAGACTGCACAAGGGAAGTCTGCAGATACACACAAGGCTGTGCAGGTTTCTCCACGGGCGTAAAGCAGCCTCTGGACAGGCACCAAGGGGAGACTAAATAGGGAATTTTTCTGCCTTTGGATGTACCTCCCACAGCAAAAGTCTCCACACCAGGTCAGAGCAGTGTCTGGACAATCCAGCAGCAGTGAGTGCTCTGTCTCTCTGTGCTATTTAAGAAGGTTTGCAGTAAGAGAACTCTCAACCTTAAATTGCCAAGTGAACAAAAACCTCATGCATGTAGGTCCAGAAGAAAAGGGCCAGTGTGGAACTGGACTCCAGAGGAGAGTGATTTCTACCCAAGCAGCCAGTCAGCAGGAAATCCTCACACTGCAAAGGAATAAGAACCTGCTTGGTACCACTTATTTAAATATAAAATGTGCTTTTTGGTTCTTCACTCCTCCATCTGATTATCTGGATTTCAATTAAACCCTCACATTACATTCTAGGGGTCTAAAAAAACCACACCAGGGAGATTTGTGCATCACTTACTGGTAGCTCCTGTTGTTCACACCTGCTGTGCAAATTAGAAGGGAAAAAATGACAGGTTTAGGAGGATCTCCCAGAGAGATCTTTAGGGAAGGGGAGCAAGGATGAGCACAGTCCCATGGAACCCACAGTCTCCCAGGACCCTAACTGGAAGCAGCAGAACACACCCACAGCAGGAGGCATCATTGTCTGCAGTAACAATTCTACACAAGACTTTGCCTTAAGCCATGAAAAATCAAATTTCTGTATTAACATGTTGTCTGAAGAATAACTCAGTGGGAAAAGAAACAACCACAGATATAAATGGCCCTTCTCAACAGATAAATAATATTTACAAAAGCCAATAAATTCAAAACTCCTGTTCCAAATGTACTGTAACACAGCTGAATGTTGACTTACAGTAATTCAAACTAGAAACACTCAAGTGTGGCTACTGAGGATTTTATGAAGGGACATTATAAAATGTAGAGTTATTACTCAGATGCATATTTTTAATGCATATTTTATCATGTCACTGTTATGGACACAAGTGCAGAAAAAAAGCAAAGGGAAACTCATGGAGAACTGATGTTCTAAACCACCTGGAGCACCCAAAAGCTGATGGCTACTTAGAGAAAAGACAGTTTCTGTGAGAAATGCAGCTTTGCATTTCCTGACCTGCCTGAATAGAAAAGTTATGAACCAATTTATGTCCACAAGCCATCTGATAGCACAGGGAGATAATTGTATAGGAAAAGCAGAGTTAAAACAGAAAAAAGAGTTCTGAAGAAGCACTGAAATACAAACATAAATCTCCAACAGGACATTTGCTTGATAAATGCCATAGTTGTAGCTAGAGTGGTTTCATTCCTTCAGTTTCCAAGACCCTTTCTGAGAAATGAGTCAAATTCAAGGAGCAATGCAGGCTACACAAACCATCTCTGCCTCCCAGGCTGTGGTGCTGCTCTCTGCTGTGAGACAATAGCTCTGCTTTGCTTCACTAGCTGCTCTGTTTGGGGTGGGATTGACAGTCTTTAGCAAAAGCC
>VYZU01080316.1:0-14081 GCA_013401355.1 Ceyx cyanopectus
ACCCTGCACCCTCCTCTCTCTCACTTCCAGTCACTTGCAGCACCTCCTGCTCCCACCTCCTCTTTCTCCTGGTCCTTCTGCCACCCAGGCTGCTGCAGTGCAGATGGGAGGAACTACAACAGCCCGTGGAAATAGCAGACCTGCCACATCTTTATTGCTACAGGGTTGGCAAAGGGGCAAATCTCCAGCCCTGGGGGGATCTTAAGGCAAAAAAAAAAAAAAAGGGATAATAATGGTTAAGATAAAAAGTGATGAACAGTAAAATTAGGAAAAGCAGTCAACATAGTTCAGGGCTCTCAGAAAACACCTGTATGTGGAAGGTCCTGGAATAAAACCAACATGAAACTCTTGGATTGGAATGGGTGGCCTGTCTCTGAGCCTGCAGCAGCTCTGGGTGATGGTGCCCTCAGCCCTGCTGCCCCTCCCAGGCTGCCACACTCAGCTCCCCTGCCTGCTGGGTCAGCTCACAGAGTCCTCACAGCTCCTCGGGTCATTCCTTGTGCAAGGTTTGATGGAGGTGAAGGTAAAGTGGTTTCTTGGTCAACAGTTGCAATTTCTTCCTTTTAAAGTCAGTGGGTTTTTTGTACCTGTAACACAGGAGAGGGAGCCAGGTTAGTGGCTGTGGGGAAGGTGGTTGTGCTCCAGAGCTGCTGTTTCAGAGCTTGCTGCCACAGCTCTTCAGGGTCTTACACAGCTCAGTGGCAGCAACAGGTAAGAAACTCAAGCCAGTATTTGTTATTTTAGCAGAACAAACATTTCCATCTTCAAAGCTTCTGTCAGGAGAACTCCAACCCCTAGGAGATGCAGTGTCAGCCCCTCAGGAATACTCAGCACACACTAAGCACTCTTCCCAGAGATGGCCAGAACTGGAAGGTTCACCCTCTTCCCTCCCAAAAAACCCCCAAACTCACAACAAGACCAACACCTGAGAAACCTCTCAGCCCTCCATGGCCACAGAGTGAGGGGAGGATGCAGAGCAGGGCCACAGCTGCATGACTGGCTCAGCTGGGTGTACCCAGACAGAAAAACACCCCACCATGCTCTCAAGTGTTCTGAGAACAAAACTGCAAATCAGTGTCCTTGTCACAACTCACATTCTCTCTACACCAATCCACTTGATTTTCTCTGAGGTGATTGTTTTTTTTCTCTACTAAAATCAGTCCCCAGAGCCTTCCTTGCTTAACAAGCCACCCACTGCAACTGCTTCATGTCCTCTGCCACTGCCATCTGTCAACTGCAGGTCACTTACAGTTCTATAACAATTGCCCCAGGTTTAATCTCATCCATCTCCATGAAAGCAAAGCACTTGGTGCTAGTAAACCTCTTCTTAGGCTTGTAGTGCTTGAATTCAAAGAAAATAGCTGCACCTAGAGTGGAAAAGGGTTTGAAAAGTTAGTTTTCCTTGCTCCTGACTGCCACCTGTCAGGAAGATGCTCCACATCCCCTGGAGGGAATTCTCTCCAGCACATCTGTGCATAGCTCTCCCATGGCCTTCCAGAGCTCAGCACAATCACAGCAGCTCCTGCTTTTCACCCAGTTATTCACATCCAGGTAACTGCTGACTAAGGTGGGGATACAGCAGCTCAAAACCTGCACAGCAGAGCAGGGTGCTGCTTTTTCCCCCTCTTCATTCCTCTCTTGTCATCACAGTGACCAGTTTGAAAGAGGCAGGATGCAAAGATCAGTTTTTATCCCTGTCTGGATCCTGCTCAGACACAGCCTGGTGATCAGATCAGGAGAAGCCTCCAAAGCTCCTGGGCCCTGCTGCAGGTCTCTGACTCCACCTACCTTTTGTTAGTTTCTCAATGTGTTTCTGAATCTCAATGTCCACATTAAAATGGACATAAGTGTCCTCCTTCCTCAGAGCCACGGGGGTGTCTTGCACAGGAGTCAGGTCTATCCCATTCAAATCTGCAGGAAAGAAGCAGCATGACAATGGCAGAAGCTCTCAGAGTTTGAGGTCTGTGAAGCACTCCTGGCACTGTCACAGAGTGAATGCACACCTGGATTTTTCACCTAAAAAAGAGGGGCAGCTGTGCCCCTTCAGCACAGCTTCCAGATGGAATTTTCACACAATTCAGGGGTTTGTCTTGGGCTGCAACATGAAAGCAGGGCAAGGAGCAACAAACCCCTCTCCAAACACACACAGAATTACTGCTGAGGCTGGAATAGACCTTTGGGACCAAGTCCAGCCTGAAGTCCTCCACAGAGGAGCCCTGCTACACAACCAAGGAAAGCAGCCCAGGGAGCATCTTCAGCTCCTCACTGGGATGATTCTTCCAGAGTTCCTTTGCCTGGCCAGGTATCCTGGGAAATGAAGACTAAGAAGCCACCATCACTTCTGGATCCCATTTTCTACAGCACTCCCTGGCAGAGTGTTAAACAACTCAAGCAACCTACAGCCTCCCCTTAGCTCCAGCAAGGAAATGAGAGGTCACTCTGCAGGCAACACCTTAACAATCCAGAGTGGCAAGGGACAGCCAGTGCTTGCTGTACCAGTTCCAGGATCCTGGTAGGGTTGGGATTTTCCTGTTGGCCAAGAGAAACTCACCAAGAGAGAATGAAATCTGATCAAACTCACACCCACCCAGCCCCACCACTGCACACCCCCCCCACTCAGCTTTCTGGCATACTAGAGGCAAAGAAAGAGCCACAAGTGACCAGAGAAGTGGAGCCCCAAGAATACTGACTCACCCAATCTAAAAATGAAGGTGCAAATGTAAGTCCACCACAGAAAACACAAATACCAACAAGTCATTTTTTTTCCCAGCAGGCTGAAAAAACCAACAGAGGTTTCAGAAGACACAAGCTGTGCAAAGTGGAGGTGAGGCAGGCAGAGGAGCCCTTACCCTTTACACTGACTGTGATGTAAGGATCAATGCACTGCCCAGCATCTTTCAGACCAATCTTCTCTATGCTGATGGTGAGCAGAGTCATCCCGGGTTCAGATGGCAACCTGGGTAATAAAGTACCTGCAAAGAGGAAAGCAGCTGATTAACCCTTTAAGGCCTTGCTTATCCCACCATCTCCCATGGAAGGTGCTGCTCTCCCTGGCAGCTGAAAGCCCAAGGACTGAGATCCAGTAGTGCACAGCACTGTGGGAGAGTTGGTGTGCACAGGCACACTTCATTTCACACAAGCTGACACCAAAAAAAAACCCCACAACTGCCTCAAGTTGAACTGATTAATTGAATTAATTACACCCATAATGCCCCAAGAACCAAGAGGAGCTTTGCTGCTCTCCTGCAGAATAACTAACTGGTGGAACTCACTTCAATCCTGAAGGGTGAAACTTGGAGGGCTGCTTGTACTGAAGCCCCTCTTCAGTATTAGATCAATTAGCACCAAGACAAAATGCTCAGGCTCATGAGCAAGTTGGATTGAAAGTTTTGGTTTAATAATAATAATAGAGCAAGTTTGATTTAAAGGTTTGGTATAATAATAATAAGTTATCTCAAGGCTTGAGATCTAAACAAAGTAAGAGAGTAATATTTTCCTTTGGCAAGTCCACTGTGGGTTTTCCTTGATGCTTTTTTTCCTCTTGATCTGCTTGAGGAACTGGGGAACCAAGGTTTTGTCCTGTTAGACAGACTGGCTTTGCAGGAGGGAATGGTGTATTCTGCTTCAGCTTCAGCAGGATTTCATGAGCATTCCCACCCCCAGATCAGCAAGATCTGAATTCCCATCAACAGTTCACCTCTGTATTCCCTCTCCTGCTGCTGGCAGACTCCTGATCTCCAAGGTACCACATCTGCAGACACCTCACAACACACCCACCCCTCTGAAGCAGTGGGCAGGCTCCTGACCACAGCATGAGATGGTAAAAAGCAAATTACTTGGAGAGCACCCATTTCCACAAAGCTCTAGGGCTCATTTTGTTGCCTCTCCTGACCAGAGGCTGAAAGACAAGAGTTGTTGTTTCAGCTAGAGGGAGGAGGGAGCACCTGCAAATGAACCAAGTGTCCTCACCCAAGTGCTCACCAGAAAGAGCAAGGTGGGCCAAAGTGACAGCTCAGTGTCCCCAGGACATGGCCCTTTGGTCTCTGCTCCCAGACACAGGGGAAAAAGGGACAAGTCTGCTGGATTCACAAGTGGAAATGGTTCACAGGAGAGTGATGCCAGCACAGCACTGGAACAAAGCAGAATCTAACCAGGAGAAAGGCAGGAAACCTCTGCTGCCAGAGGCAGTTCAGCTTCATACAGCACAGAAGCCTAAGCAGCAGCTACTCCTGGTGTAAAGCACCCCATAAAATGTGTATTGCACCCAAGGAAATCTGCCCACTTCATTGGCACAGACAGACCCACACACAATACACTGCTAGCAGGGGGTGTATTCTGAGGGCTGAAACCAGCCCTGAATGGAGCTGAGAGCTGGAGGGATGAGGTGAAGGGAGAGCAGTACAGGGCAAAGTTGAGCATACCTTTGTTGGCTCCTGGTGAGGGGATGGTGCAGGGTGACAACGATGAAGCCATGCATGGAGGAGACAAGACAACACAGTTATGACCATGGATTCAAGGCACAGGAGCAAAGAGTGCTACACAGTCTACCAGCTCAACATGGAGAGCCCACTCTGCTCCTAAGGCTCACCCCAGAAGGCAGCAAACTGCTTTTGCTGAAGCCTCATCCCTCACAGGGCAAGAGCTCAAGCTGTGAGCAGGTGAGATCACAGCAGTTTGGTGTGAGAAGGAGGTGTTCCAGCAGCACAGATCCACCTCTGGGGCTTAGATTCTGCAGCTCTGGGCAGGTTCTCCTTAATGCAGAGCCAGATGGGCATTTATGGAGCACCAGGGAGCTCAGGAGGTGCTGTCGTGGCCTCTTAGCAGCACAGTCTGAGTGAGGATCACACTCATCTCCACACATCATCACTCACACTGCCCAGGCTGGCATGGCAAGGCCAGTGCCCCTACCTGGGACTCTAGCAGGAAAAGAGTCTGGAGACCCTGCTCCAGCTCCTCCTTCCTCATCATCCTCCTCAAACTCCAAGTGTTCCTCTTCTCCAGGTGCCAAAATCTTCCTGTAAGACATCAGAATGAGACCAGAGATCATTCTCCACCTGGCTTTTAACCCACGAGGCAGCAGCTGAGTACAGAGCAGGGGCAAAATGCTTTCATGTTGTTTCAAACTGCTTATCAACTGCTCCCTGCACCCATAGGCACAGAGCCCAGCCCCACCAGGCAGCACTGGCAACTCCAGACACACAGGGATGCACCAAGTCCTGATTTTACCAAAGTGCAGGGAGTTGGTTTTCAGTGGTACCCAGATAAACAGAATTCCAGAGCTCTTTTATTGACCCATTTACCCAAAGCAGTCCAGCTGTAGGTAGCAGTAGAAATGTAGTGTTTGAGGGGGACAGCAGGGGACAGGCTGTGTCTGCACACAGGGGGACCCAGTTGTCTCTTACCTGAGTGGGACAGGCTGAACATCAAAGGGGAACTCCTTATTGTAAGTGAGGATATTCTTTAGGACTGCAGAGAGAGGGGAAAAAAAATAAGAATCCAAACACTTCTGCTCCAGGATCTCAAGATGGTGGCAAAGAATCACAGCCACTTCCTAGCTGGACAGGTGACATTCAGGAAAAGGGGATTTCTAACCACTCTCAGAATTCCCCAGCTTCTGGAGAGCTGTCATGCTGGAGACTGAAAGTGAAACTGCAGAGAAATCCCAGGGAAACAAGGGCTCTCACAGATCACAGGCACTCACACAGGAGCAACAGGAGCTACAGCAGATCTCCTCCCACCTTCCACAGCTGGGTGGAAGGATGGGCAGAGGCTGGAGCAGCTCCTGTGAGGACAGGCTGAGAGAGTTGGGGGTGTTCAGCCTGGAGAAGAGAAGGCTCCAGGATTTGAGGGGGCTCCAGGAAAGCTGGGGAGGGATTTTTTAGGCTGTGGGGCAGGGACAGGACTGGAGGGGATGGATCCAAACTAGAGCTGGGTGGATTCAGCTCAGACATCAGGAAGAATTTCTTCCCCAGGAGGGGGGAGACCCTGGCCCAGGGTGCCCAGAGAGGTGGGGGCAGCCCCAGCCTTGGCAGTTTTGCTGGATGGGGCTCTGGGCACCCTGCTCTGGTGGGAGGGGTCCCTGCCATGGCAGGGGGTTGGAGCTGGAGGAGTTTTAAGGCTCCCAAAAGCCATTCTATGAAAGCAAGAGAATGGCAGTGCCCTTTTCCATCTGTCCCAGGAGCCAGTTTCAGCTGATTTAAACAAATCCACCCAGACCCCAGAGAAACCAACCACCCTCAGAACCTCCCCTGCAACACTGTGAGACCCCCAAGGCTGGGGCAGCTGCTCTGGGGGGGTTGTTTTGCTTTGAAAAGCACACGGTGCCCCTGGGAGCACGAGCACTCACACCTCTGTACTGCTCTGCAGGCAGGAGGCACACAGAGCAGCATGAGGACAGCTCCTGGGCACNATTTTATTATTTTTTATTTTAGTTTATTTATTATATTTATTATATTGCGTTTTGTTTTTGGTTTTTGTTTTTTTTTGTTTTATTTTATATAAAATTCATTCTTTCCTGACATCCCTGACTACACCAGGTAAGAGATACCTGGAAGCAGCACCACCTCACAGCACACTGTGAGCAGTCACATCCATGCTGCTGCTCACACCTTCCACTGCCATGCTAAATGCCACTCCAGAGACAAAGATGCTACTCACTTGGTTCCAACTTCTTCAGATCCTCAAGCTTGAATTCATCCTGTGACTGGGTGGACTAGGAGAGGAAAGGAAAGAGTTAGCTCTGGCATGGGCTTTCTGCTCCAAGTGTAGCTTGGGCTCAGCATGAAGGGGTTTGCTTTCAAGAATACCAAGTTACTGCAAAACTCCATCCTAAAACCCCTGAAGACACACATCCAGCAGAAACTACAGCAAAAACCTGCCTGGACACCCTGCTGAGAGCTCCCTGCAGGTGGAAGAGGGATTCATAAACAAAATCCAGAATCTCTCACTTCTCTTTTCTCTTGGGGTTAGGACTGTGCTGAGAAAAAGTTAATTTCCATGATACCTACTCTCATTCAGAAAAAGGAGCCCCAAGAGTGGCTCCTAAACCCCCATTTTCACCATCTGATGTTAACCCTGGCAGTTTCCATGGCTGCTACAGGGTCACTTTTATTCTGAGTATATTCTTTCTCATGCTTTACTAGGATTGGAAGAGACCAACTAAGTGCAAGGACAACTCTGGGGACCTTTTAACCTTTCCATACAGGTTAGGAAGGCAAACTAATGAGTCCTGAAGGAGGAAAAGCAGGCAAAGGAGCAAAGACCCTGCCATTCAATTGCTGTGCACAGCCTCTGCATGCTCACAGAGCTGTTCTAAGGCATCATGTTGACAGCCTGGGGAGTCCAAGGGTTTGTTCACCCTGTTTTCAGAAGTCTGAAGGCACTAAACTAGCTTTGAAAAGCTCAATTATCACTGAAGTATGAAGTCACAATGGCAAAAAGCTCTACCTGTAAAGCTGCACTTCTCAGTTCCAAGCATGTTGCAATTTTAGCTATTGTTTTCTGAAAGGCAAAAAAAAAAAGAGAATTAAATCACTTTCTTCAGCAGTGCAACTGCATCCTTCCATACTCACATTTCTTTAAAACAAATACAAACACTGGCTTTTCCTTGCACAGATTTCCTTGCAGCACCAGGACATCCAGCATCAAAAGTGGTTTTTTTAACTCTGAGGGAAGCATGAAAAATGGGCTTTGATTCTAACTTATCTGAAATACCCTTAAGCAGAAATGGGAACTCATTTCTCATTTTCATTTAAAAGTAAGAGAGGGAAGGGCTTTAAATCAGCCCACTGCTTGCAGCCTTACTTGAGGACACTTCTGCTTCAGCTTTTATGGCCCACAGAATAAGAAGCTCCATCAAAAGTCTATTATTATATTTTATTATCTATATTATATAGATAATAACATTATTATAACTATAATATATATTATATATTATAACTAATATATATATTACTATAATTGTGTCTATTACTGCCAGCTGAAAGGAGCTCAGACTCCCATAACTGACATCAAGTGGGCACAGCATGTTTTGCTTTTCCTGACCATCACAAGTGGGATTTTTAATTTAATAATTAAAAAAAACCTTTTTAATTAAAAAAAAAAAATTTAATACAATTATTATTTTATTAATGAGAAGATTTTGGTTAAGAAAAACCAAGACTACCTGCAGAGATAAGGCAGAACAGAATTGAGAATGCTCTGTGGGACATTTCAGGGGAAGAAGAACCCCAGGAGCAATGAAGCTACAAAGAAAAGCAGCTGATTTTCCAAGTGAGCTTTCAGCAGAGAGGAAATCCAAGTGGAAATGCACACCTGTAACTCCCTCTCCTTTGAAATGAGGGAGCAGCAAAGCAGGTCCCCACAGGTGGATGCAAAGGGAGGGGAGGTTTCCTAGAGCACAGCTCCAGCACCAAAGACCCTCAGCAGGGTGGGCATCTGGCAAGTCTGTGGTGCCAGCCACAAGCCAAACCTGCCCTTTCACATCACCCACCAGCCCAGACTCCACATCCTCAGAGTCCATTTTCCTGCCCATTGCCTTGCTAAAAAAACCTCAGTTCCAGAACATAGCTCCCCAGCTTGGAAAAATACAGACTTATTATTATTATCTTTAAGTGTGTAGAGCCCTGGATTAATTTTGCCACTTCCCCAGTGGTGTGCTGGATTGCCATTAGCCCAGGCTGGCTGGGAGGGCAGCTGCTCAGCCCCTAGGGTGAGAATGCACTCAGCACCCATCTCCCCAGCTGAGCTCTTGGCTACAGGATTTCCTCCCCACCTTTCTCAGCATCTGCAAAGATGCTGCACGTGCAAAGGTGGAATCTCACAGAGGAAGGTGTGAAGTAATGGGCAAAAGAAAGGAATCCTGAGGCTCCCCAGGGGAGGTCTCTGAGGTTGGACTGCAGCTCTGCAAAGCCAGCTGTTGGGATGCTTTGGGTGCCAGCTGCTGAGCCAAGCCTGTGCCCAGCCCCTGCTAGCTCCAGACCCCTCCAGCTGCGGGGCACACAACCTCTGCACCCAGGATGTGCCAGCACTTCTCCTCATGGCTCTCCCCTCACAGTCCCACAGCACTGAGCCCCCAGAAGAAGGGCTGAAGGGGCACTGCTGGCCCCCAACTCCTCTGGCAAGCCACTGATAAGCTCAGCAACACCCCCCCTGCTCCCTCTGCTGCAGATTCAGAGCTAGAACTCCCATCTGGCTGAGCCAGGCATCTCCTCCCAGCACAGAAAGCTCTGCAAAATAAACCTCCTCTGGCTCCTGGGGGCTGGAGGGCAATTAATGGCTCTAGAAAGAGATTAAACCGAGAGAGTTTGGGAGTCTTAAAATAGTAAAGAATAGGTTTTATACGGAATCTGCTGAAACATGGCAAGCTCCCAGCAGGCATTATTCATAACTATTTTTTTAAGGGACCACACCCAAGCCCAAAGTTAAAAATGCAGCTCAGCACTGCTATCGTTTTCAGCTGCAGCCAGCCCCTGCAAAGGCTCCTCTGGCAGCAGGGAAAACACTCTGCATCTCATTAGAGAGGCTGAAGTCATCATTAAGTTTGCTAGTTTAAGGTTCAGGGTGGTGTGAAGTGATTAGGGAGGGAGAAAGTTGGTCTGGAAGCCCAGGCTGCCCCAGTGCAGTTGTGTGAGGAGTGAGTGTGCTGCCTGCAATGCACTCCAAGATGTTTGCACAAACCCAGAGCCAGCACACAGCCTGGCTTTACAGAGAACAGTAGTTAATGAATCATGAGAGGGCTGCTCTTAGTTCAGCAGTAAAAAGCAAAAGCAAAACCCCACTAAGGATGATCTTCTGATAGGCAGGACATCTCAGCCTCGAACAAAACCAGTTGTGAGAGAAGCAGCCACTGTGGTCAGAGAGGGTTTGAGAGGTCACCCTGAGAACTGGGTGAGAGTAACTGTAGCTGGAGGCAAGCTGACAGCCATGGCCAAGCCAAACTGGAGCAGCTCATGGAGCAAAAGACAGTGGCTGAGCATGAATGGAGATGGGATTTGGGTTTTTTTTTCCCCAAGAACGAAAACAAAATCAAGAACAGCAGTGTGCAGATGGCAAAGCTGAGGTAAACCCTCCACTAACTGGGTGTTACTATTCCCCACACACAGCTCCCAGGTGATGACACTGCTGCACTGCCTCCTCTGAGCTGTGCCAGGCTGTAACTAGATTTAAACACACTGATTTATTGTTTACAGGGGTTACCTGCAGAGAAATCCCTCCCCACAATTCCCCAGGATGAAGCTCCCAGCACTGGCAGTGACCAGACAGAGCCTCCCCTCAGAATGATATACTATATTATATTCTATCCAGAATTATGCCCAGCAGTGGATAGAAAACAACCCCCCCAGAAGCTGCAAATCCAGACCTGGGCAGCAAACTCCACAGGCTAGTCTGCTCTAGGGAGCCATCTTCAAATATTCCTCAGTATTTCAGTCTGAATTCTTACATGGGAAATGAGGACAGAGGGAGAGAAGTAGGGGGTGTGTGGATGGACAGACTGACTGCATTAGAAGTGGGGGGGGGTGTGGATGGACAGACTGACTGCATTAGAAGTGGGGGGGGTGTGGATGGACAGACTGACTGCATTAGAAGTGGGGGGGGTGTGGATGGACAGACTGACTGCATTAGAAGTGGGGGCTGTGTGTGGATGGACCGATTGCATTAGCAAGGAACACCCCAGTTCCTCAGAAGTGCCTCAGAAAGACAAGCTATTAAGGAAAGACTTCCCAGAGCCAGGAGTGAGTAGCACCCTGGTGGATGCAGTGGCAGGAACTCAGCAGAGCACCAGTAGCTGGTTCAAGATGTGGATTTTTTGGAGGGGTGGTGAGAGAAGAAACTCTTCTCTGCTGCCAGCCCAGCAGCATGCTCAGCCCCACTGCCAGGCCACACGGATGAGAGCAGTGATGACAGCAACTGGTCCTGGGCACCAGTGCCCTGCCTGAGCTCCTGCAGGAACAGCAAGGGCTTTAAAGATTTTGCCCTGCAGAGTTCTAAGTGAATCTTGTTTTTGTTGGGACTGGCATTCCTGGTGGCAGAGGGAGGAAGGAGAATGTTCTCTCAGCACAACACTGGAGCTGCTCAGCTGTGTGGGGCTGGGAAACAGGCACCACGAGGCTCAGAGGTTCAGTGTCTCAGCACCTTACTGATCTGGAGGGAGGAGAAAGCAAGTGGTACAAACATCCCCCTCCTCTGCAAGCTTTACAAACAGGTATCTCTGCAAAGATTCAAAAAGACACTGTTTGTTCCTCTCTGTTTTTGCCTCGAGGCAGGAGCAGAGCTCTGCAGCTAACAGCTGAGGTCAGTTCTCTGCTTCCTGAGCCCCCCAGGCCTTCCCTGGTGGCTGACCTCACTCTCTCCCTCTGCTCCAAGGTCCTTCCTTGAGGCTCAGGGAACATCTGGCAGCAAAGTCCTGTGTGCTTCTGGTTCCCATTCTCCCAGGAGATGCTGCCTCCAAAGTGAGATTACCAGCTTCTCCTGCAGGAATCCCTCCCTTCTGGGGCATCCACACAGCAAGGCTGAGAATGATGGAGAAGCCTCCAGCAAGGGAGCCAGAGCAGAAGCAATCAAAGCTGTCCTCCCAAGCCTCCAGGAAAGGTGGACCAAATCCTTCTTCAAGATCCTGGCTCTGTTCAAGACAATCATGAGCTTTCTCTTCCTTGCAGAACATGGCAAGGAAGCTCTTTGCCTTCTCCTTGCTACAGAGTGAGGAAACAGCTATAAACTCCATCTAAAAGTGCATTTCTTTTAATGAGTTTCTTTAGACACACCACTTTAACCTCAAATTTCTGTAGCCAAGACCTGTTTTCAGGACCAAGCACAGCACACTACTCCAGCACCCTAACACCACAGCTGATTCTGGGCCAGCACATGAACATTTTCAGGCTCAAACACATGATCTTGTGATTTGGAAACCTGAAAACACGGGGGTTCTCTAAGCTGGTATTCCTCAGCAGAACATTTCCCACCCAGCCTTCACCACACACACTGTGCTAACACTGAGTTACTGCAAGGTCACCCAAGAGAAGAAACACCCAGGTGGTGAAGGGCTCTGGCCAGCATGTGAGGGTCAGCTCCATCCTGAGGCTTTACTCAGCAGGGTAGGGATAACCCACAGTCCACGTTGGCATCCAGGAGGTCAGTTTGTTGGCAACACTCACCTTTTGGTCTTCTGTGAATTCTGAGTTGTTGTGCTGAGACTGGGCCTCTTTCTGTAGGTGCCTTGCTAATCTGGATGGAGGGGAAAGAAAACTGTGGAGGGGGAACGTGACACAAACCACCTCCCCCCTCCAGGCTCCACAAAATGTGTCAGGCTGCAGGTCCAGAGTCTGCTGCTCCAAACTGCTTTGGGTTTTAACAGAGATTTCTACACCCCCAGCAGGGCACACACAGAGGAAAAAAGCAGATGGGCAAAGTGTGGAGCTGCAGATAAAACAGATCACCAAGGGAGAGCAGGTAAGAAGGTGCTGGTGGCCAACAGCCCCTGTACAAACACTGCCCTTTATCCCTCCCCAGCCCCCTTTGGACCACCCAGACTGCTCCCAGGGAGCTGCAGGGTGTCCTGGGTCAGCATCCCCACCCCTGTCCACACCCCTGTCCCACCCAGACACAGCACCCCGGGGCTGGAGAGAGGAAGCAGGAGAGGGAAGCACTGGGAAGAGTGACAGTTTCCCTGCAGGGAGGAAGGGGAACAGTCAACAAGCAAAACAAAACCACCTCTGGGCCCCTGCTGCCACTACTTGTAGCTGGGATGGGACTGTGAGGGTGGGAGGAGGCTGGGGGAGGAACCCACAGACAGCAGCAGTGCCCTGGGCATCCCCCTGGCCCAAACCCTGCACCCTGCACTCCAGCAGGGATTCTGTTTCTCTGTCTCTCTCATTAGCCAGGTTCTGGAGGGGGTGTCAAACCCACACCCTGGGATTTTACTGGCAAAGCTCATGTCAGAAACAGCCCAGCAGAGCTCAGCCCTGCCCTGGCTCTCCATCAGGATGGAGAGCACTGGAGTTTTTACACAGCCAGGCAGGTAAGTGCACAAGGGAAGATGGTGGCTGAGGAGAGGTCAGAAGCAGAGGCAGAGCTGAAGCCCAACACAACACCCAGCACGTACAGAAAGGGGAGTGAGAGGTAACTCAGAAAGCACATCCCACAGCAGCACCATGCCACCCAGCACAGGCAGCACCAGTGCTCCTGCCAGCATCAAACTGCCCCCTGTCACCAACACAGCAACAGACACCCCCCAGAGCACCCAGACAACAGCAGCTGCCCCTCACGTCAAGCCTGCTGCAGCTGCGCTGGGTTTTGCTCCACAGAGGGGGGCACTGAAGGGGCAGGGCACTGCTGACAGCTCAGAGGGCTCCTGGCTGAGCACCTGGATGAACAGGGGCCAGTCTCTGCACCAGGCTTCAGGGAGGTGTCTTGTCCTCTGCTGCTCACTTGCAACTTCTACCCTCTAGGTGGAAACTGTCAGTAATTTACCTGCTCCACTGACACGCAGCAGATCCCCAGGCTGAGGAGGACCTGCTCCTCCCTAGGAGATATCTCCCTGCAAGCCTTTCATCTCCTCTCCCCTTTCTTCTCCCTCCTGGAAACACAGAGTTCATCTACTGACAGCTCTTCAGTAGAAACTCACTGATAAGGCTGCTAAGAGCAACTTGCATTATCACCATCCAGGAGGAGCTTTCCTGCAAAGGCAGCACCCTGCTCCAGAGGCAGAGGAAAGCAAGGGCACAGAGATCACCTCTGTTCATCACACACCAGCCACAGTGGGAGAAAGGGGACAGCAGTCCCATTTAACTCTCTGGCTGGACTGTCTGCAAACATTTAGTGACTTCTTAATGAAGTGAGCTCAGAATGAGAAGCCTGAAGAAATGTCACTACATGAAACTGACTCTGGGGTGGCCAAGGCAGTGAGGATCCTATTGGACTCCTCATAATGTCCACATAAGGGCAGTTATTAAAATATCTTCTTTTACTCTCCAATGATTGGGGTTTTTTCTTCCAAGATCTGGAAGAGAGATTCTTCTCATCCCCGTGCCAAGTTTGTAGTAACAGCTTGCCCAGCTTTAAAGACCATTAACAAACTGTAAATA